>CM060970.1:74901258-74963758 GCA_030765045.1 Tenodera sinensis | reverse complement strand
CATTGTCCATCCGGCTTAAAGTTCTGGACACACACCGGCAGACTCCCGAAACTTGTTCCCTAACTGGACCAACGGATTGTTAGCAAACAAGATTAAACTGGGGAATCCGTATCACGCAGGCAGGATTGCTGGTGACGTTAACATAAAGATTTATCTGCCGGACGTTACCTGCTAAAGACAAGGGAGGATTGTGTCAACTCATAACTCATACTTGACTTCAATGTTGGGTTTAGATCACCGCAATAACACGTTTCTTATCCAGATGCGGTATATGTTCCTATAGCCTCCGAAACATACAAACTTAAGTCTGCGGAGCTCAATTCTGCATTCGTCTTATGTTAATTATCCAAATTATATAATATAATTATAAGGGCATACTTCTCATACCTGAAAAATCTTAAAAGCGATACGGAAGATTTTATAGTTAATATATACTAATTAACTTCAACCATCAAGACACCATAGGAAGATAAATGTTAAGCCTCGAGGTTAGTATTTCAGATTTGATTCATACGCCATATTAAGTTACTAATTAGGTCCCAAAAAATTGTATGCAGTACACGTGTGTTACTAATCCTTGGAGCTTTGCCTCGGTCCAGCAAACATCACTTACCATTCTTATATCGCAATATATTATTTTAGCTGCCCATAAACTTGGATCCCAGCCCGTCATGGGACACCCTATTACTGCTAATAACGTTTAAATATGTGGTAGTTCCTTCTTTGTTATTATTTTCTGCTGTGTTCAGTGGTTGCTCCCCGAGTTATTTTTTGAATTTTCTTTCTCTCTTCTCCTTCTTTGCCAACTCTTCCTCCATTCGACCTGATTTTCTCACCTTTGTTTACCTCCTCCTTTACTGACTTCCACGTTATAGCTTTTAAATCTTGTCTTTTCCTAATCATATTTTTATTGCTTTCTTTAATTTTTTTTTCTAATTCTTACTTTTCCCCTAATTCATTTTACGCTTATTTGCTTCCTTTCTAATTGACTCTATCCTATCGCCTTTCCCTTCTTCTTCCCCTTTGACTTTTCTAATCATTTACTACACGCACGCACGCGCACACACACACAAACACACACACACATGTGCGCACGCGCATACCTGTTTCTAAAATGAAATTATTGTTCACGGGACATCAAAACGTGTATCTTCTCTGAAATCTCCGTATTGAATTGTTACGTGGAATGCAATACTTTATTATCGCGGCAGAGAGACTAATAACAAATTATCACAACCAATATCATTAACACGTGTGACTTAACCCATAAATTCTCGGCCGCAGCGAGAGAATTTATGTGGAAAGGTCAGACCGAATGATATATATCTGGACTATTCCATAAATAAAATATGAATTTAGACACTACACCACAAAGATTTGGTCAGAAAATGTTAAATTCATTATAAAATAACCTAAAATGTATTCATTTCCATTAGTGTAGTTCGAGTTAGCCCTGCCAACTGAAGAAAACGAAAGCGAAGAATTATATATATTACGACCTTCTCTTGTTATAACACAAAATCAGCTGATAATCTCAAATAAATAAGTATACCATTAACAAACAACCTTTCGTTTAGAAAAAATACACTAATTATTAAAAGAACAATGGTTTAAAAGACAGTTGTCAAATTGAAATGAAGTGCTATTTTGATTATTGATCTGTTGTAATGTGCAATAAATTGTGTTTTAGCGATTTATAGAATGCAGTTGGCGACACTGACTATGCAACAGAAAGACGCAGTGATATTATTAACAACAGCGGTAATTCGTTGTGATAATTTAATATCTGTACATATGTATGAAATAGTCACTCGAATCTAAACTCTTCCTTATATTAGCAAGTATTGAACACTTGTATGGGGAGAACAGCGATTTAAATGAAGGAAATGCCTGAAAAATCACTTCTCTAACATTCTTGGATTGAGCCATCGATGATAGTATTGAAGCTACAAACAGAAATGTGGAACCGTACGGTTAACGAATCCTGGAAGATATCCAAGACAAGTAGCAAAGTATAGATCAAGATGAAGAAGCGATACTGGCACACATCCATAAAAAGGTGCTGCAAAAATACAGAGACTCCAGTAATACGTGCTCCTTACAACAGAAACAAAGAATTTGAAGGCGTACTGACTCATTTTCAAGAGTACCCCATGGCAAAATTTCTAAATCTTGTAGCTTTTATCTAATTTTTACTTTCTCTACTACGAGTGGAAAGTACTGTATCCCACCCAAAAATTTGATGTCGAGATTTCACCTGAAATATGCTTAGAGAATCCCTGATAAAAAAGAATAGAAACAGGTCCGTGCGTGTGCGTGTGTGCGCGCGCGCGCCTGTCTGTGAACAACATAAGTCACAAACAAAAAGTTACTAGAACCCAAAGCTGATATTCAAGGATGCGACACGAAGATTTTGAAGAAAAGTCCTCCTCCCTAAACTACCCTAAACATAGAACATTTTTCGAAAATTTTGATTTTCTCAAAAAGGATTCGTGATTTTGAACAAAATGTCACATGTTTAAGGCATTGTGCACATTAGATCCATTACATCATAAATAAATTGTTTTACCTTTGATATTTAGACAAGTTAAATTTTTCATTTATATATTTTAAACAAAATGTTTGTATTTAAAATGTAACAAAAACGATGAACAAGTTATCTAAATGTTTATAAATAATCCCTAGGCGTCTACTTTATGTAGAGGTTGCCTTCATCGTCCGGTCGCTGCGTGTTCCAGCCGCAGCCAAGGCTACAGAGGAGGCAGAGGTGGGGGACGCAGCGGCTGGGCGGCAAGCCTTGGTCCTTCATGGGCTGTAGCGCTGGAGTTTAGTTTAGTTTTATAGAGGATATATGTCAATATCAAATGAGTTGAATGTTGCACATAAGATTTTCGTACACTTAATCCTATTGCAATAATATTTAATCCTGAAAATGAACCTTGAATAAAAGTCAAATTTAACAAAACAGAGTGCATGGTTGATATTAGGTCATATCAACGAAATACCTAAAACTCACCGTTCTCAGTCTACGTGTATACGTATAATAAGATTGCATAACCAAAATTAAATCATTTTGTTCAGTCATAAAACCAGCTCTTAGGTTCGTTTCAGGTATTTTGAGTGTTGAAGTGTAATTATTAGCATAATAAATAGAAGATCCTAACATTTTCTTCTCTTTTGTGTTACAGGTAAGGAAAGAAGGGCCAAGCAAGCGTGGGAGTTGCTGTGGGTGAGTGCTGGACACCCCTGTTTTAGGATCTTTGAACTCCATACCATTACGTGCAGCGGAGAACAGTTTTGTTGCTTAATAGTATTACATATATTCATACGTTATGCTGGGAAGTGTATTACGTCAGATGCCCTATAACGCATGCGCACCCTACCACCTCCAGTGAGGCAGAGGTTGGGATATAACTTACACCACAAACCAACTCGCCATTGTCGTTCCCTGGGCCCAGTGTCGTATCTAAGCTACCTCACTAGACAAAAAATATCCTCTATGTAACAAAGACACGACTCAAAAGTGTTGTGACAAAAGACACTTTCAATTGTTTTTTCTTGTCACACTATTTCTCTTCTAAAACTAAGGCACAAAACTCCAATTCTGTTTTATCTTTAATATAGTCTACAATTCGTTGTCTACTTGATATTCACCGTGACACAAAACGCGAATACTCCTCGATGATTTACTCACTAAAAGCTGTTCCAGCTGACTCTGACGCGACGATTAAATACCCAAATGACACATACTTAAATTTCTCTCAACGGCACCCCCCCCCCCCACCCCACAGACACACACATACTATTAAGAGCTACCCCGATCAACACTTAAGGACCCCAAAGCACTATCTTCTCTGGCAGTCCCGCTCGCTTATCTAGGCGAGTATAACGTAGCACGAATCTTTCTCGAAATTCACAATTTCTCGACACTTCTCATAAATAAGCTGGCCGTCGGAAGGTTCTCGAACAGTCTGGAAATGTTTTGTTCTGCCGGGCCCCAGTTGTCTTAGTTCTGACTGCTCCATTGTCGTTGTTTACTCGCCGCACAGTGGTGTGAGCTAGCTTGATCTTGAGGGTGTTTGAAGAGCGTAGCCGCCCATCAAAATATATATTACATTTTATGTATAACGTTCTTCTAATGAACTGTTTGTGTATCAAATTAATAACGTGGCTAATTAGAAGAGTTATATGCATAATTAATTATGAGAAAGCCTTTTATAAGAGAAGAAGGCCCCTTTTATGGAAAATAATGAGGTAAGATGTTTTGCTGAACCTATACGTAAATACCAGACCTACTTTTAATGAGTAGCCTACTAACGAAAATAAGTTCATTTCTATTCATCATACGTCCAAATCCTCACTTCCCTGGACTAAATCCTGAAATTACTGTTCTCACATCCTCCTGGAGGGGCCAATTGGCCCGTCCGGGACCTAATGAGGCTGAGTGCACCCCAAGCCAGACCTCCCACGCCAGAGGCAAGCGCGCTTCAAACGCCGGACAATCAAATAAAACATATTCTACAGGTTGAATAGATTCACATTTACAATAATAAGCATTGTCTGAGTTAATTTGAAGTTTCATGAAAGAACTTCCAAATTTTCCATGGCCTATCATAAATTAGGTTAAAATGAAATTTGGAATGAAATACATATTTAGCCTGTAGTCTGAAGTAGGAAACCTCGACTTCTTTAGTCAAGGCATCGTTTGTACTTTTTGTCCAAAGGTAATTCCAGCAACCGAAGATGTAATTTAGAGTTTTACTTTTATCATAAAATATGAACCACTTTGACTTTTTTACTTTCTCTACTGCTAAGTAGAGGAAGTATTGTATTGCGCCCAAAAATTTGATGTCGAGATTTTACCGGAAATGTATGTTTTAAGGCCCCCTGAATAAAAAAAAAAAAAAACATTTTTTAGAAAAAGGTGTGCGTGTGTCTGTGCATAAAAAACGAAAATTCGGTTAAAAGCCAAAGTTGGTATTTAAGTTTAATGTCTTTCAAGGATGCGACACGAACATTTTGAAGAAAATTGCTCCACCCTACACTACTCTTTACATGGAAAATTTTTCGAAAATCTTGACTTTCTTGAAAACGGCTCTAACGATTTTGATTAAAATGCCATAAGTTTGAGATATTTTTATGACAAATAAAATGTATATGTTGAGTTTTCTGGCTATAGCCCATGAAGTCATATTTACTCTGGATGACTTTTGCATAACTGGTAAACCGTAAGAGGTAGACCAAGTCTTACTGTATAAAAATGTAAATCTTGCTGAAACACACAGTTTATAACCAATTAAATTTTTTCTTGCAGAGTGAACCATTTCCTTATTTGTATAAGTTTTGGAGAACTTATACTTCTGTCAAATGGAACATCGCTATTCATTTTTTATATGTTATGTCCTTTTAGTAAATATATGTCTACTTTTTGATAAACATATCTACATTTAATACATAAAATAAATAAATTTAACCTTTTTAGTTTCTAACACTTCCTTGTCTAGTAATAGCTTCGCTGAAATGGGCTGTAGAGCCTCTCCTTGAGGAAGACCACGAAAAAGATGACTATGATGACGAAAATGAAATATAATATCCTGAAGCTGATTCGGAACTTTAATGCGTTATCTCTCCCCTAGGAAATAAATAAAGCTAACGACTGGTAGAACCATCGAAAACGTTGTCTAGTGCAATAATTAATTTGCAACAGAAAATAATATAGTAGACAAAATATATAATTGCTAGCAGACACAATGGCAGACGCAAGTAAATTTGGCTTATTTATAAAGCCATTAGAAGAGACTATAGAGAGAAATCAATAGATGCCCATGCTCATTAACGTCTTTCATGCTTTACACAGAGCGACTCCAAAACAAATTCCTCTGGTGCTTTAATATTGAAAATGAGGTCTAAACACAAAGTACATACATAGAAGTATTCATTTGCAGTTCTGTCGTCCCAACAGTGCTGCTCACAGTCACCACTGTTAAGATGACGTCGTCGGTTCGTTTCTTGATGAAAAAGAGACGTCAAAAACCAAGGGATTGTAAGCAAAAGAGAGGAAACAAAAGCTTGCAGAATTAGTTGGCAGAAAATATGTTCCCTTGGATACCGCCGTATCAATGCTTCCCTTGAACTTTGACAAACGGTCGTCGAGTTTTGGGATCTAATTTCCTCGATGTAAATTCTTCGAGTAAAAAAATCTGATGGGTGCACTCAGATTACTTTCCCCACTCAGTCTTCTACAATATATTCTTAAAAACGCTTGTTCTGTGTACTTCATGCAAACCAGCTTGTGCAGCTGATGTGACTACTTTCTATCTCTGAATTTTGTTGGCACTCGTCCCCGCTCATGCGCTGTAGCGGCAAGATGGCGTGTTTTGTTGACATTTTGCATTGCACATATGTCGTTCTCCATAACCAATCCCATTAATCGCTGCTCCGCCATTTTACGTTCTATGAATAGAGGAAGTATTGCATTCCATCCAATACTTTGATCGAGATTTCACCAGAAATACATGTTTTGGAACCCCCGGAGTCAGGAAAAAACTTTTTTTCTATGTCTGCGCCCTGCAATTTCAACACAATCTTCAAACAATCCCCACACGACTACGCTTTGCATGAAGTATATTTCGGAAATTTAAATTTTTTAAAAACTGGCTCAAACGGTTTTAATAAATTTTTTTACAATTATATTCTTATTAATTTTTGTTCAGTTCATTATTGCAAATTTTAATCACCCTTTAATTTTATGTACCGTATGTTTAAGACAGTTTTTAAGATAATGAAATGTTTTTTTTTTTTTTTTTTTTTTTTTTTTTTTTTTTTTTAATGATCCATTTCGGAGATACTCGTTATTTTTCTGAATTTTGCAGTAGGTTTACTTTTCTCAAGTGAGAGGTCGTTATTCGTCTTAATATCTTTTGGCCATGCAAAGAGAACGGAATTTCAAACCCAATGTGAACAGCTTTAAAAGATATGACTGTGACCCTTGGTGCGTATTTGACTTCGCTGTGGAAATTATTCAAGGTGGCCGTGCTAGGAAACAGGCGCGATCTTCCTCTAGTTGCAGGCTAGAAAAATATGATTGGTCAGTTAGAAACAACTGAATACTCAATGCACAAAATCAAGCACCACTTTCTATCGATAAACTCATAAGAGTATTTTATTCTCGTTGCCGGGCTGTTGTGAACCAAAATGTTAAGCATGTCTTGCTTTTCGTTGCTGTTGTCGTTCTGGTTACCTCTGACGGGTGGTAATGAATCACCTGTTAGAGTAGAACTGGACAACTGGTGCTCAGTGAGCACAGCCTGCTCACGGCCTTGCACTGAAACTGTATACAGGATTGAAGGTATTGCTCCGGACATAATGTTATCCAAGGATTCTACAGAGTGTAAGAAAATTTGTGTCAAATATTTGGAGCCATCTAGTTCCTTGACGAAGGAATATAAATCGCTTATTATTTCACTAACTGTCGCCTAAACATTGTGTGAACAATGCTGTAATGAATTTAATGTTAACGTGACGTTGCCAAATCTCTTTGAACTAAGGTAGACATGCGTAACAGCATTGTTTACGCAATGTTTGCGTGATTTTTAGACCATTTATATCCATTCAAGAAGCTATACTCCATCCAGCCTTAGATCCGCCCCTTGTATCCCTCCGCGATAACCTGATGTTATCACCTGCGACTAACACAGAACAAACACCACGTGGACTTATACCTCGTATTTATGTTGCAACAGAACGATATTTACTCAGGAATTTTAGAGATATCACGTTACATTTATGTAGTCTTTACCAGGGTTATCGTACATCTTGAAAACTGACAGATGATCGCCGATATTTAAGGTACTATATTTTATGGTGTGCTTTGGTTTCGGCGTATCGCGGGTTCGTTGTTGATGGCTTGTGTTTACATCAAGTGTGGATCTAACGGTGGAGCGATTATAGACGATTGCAGATGTTTGACACAAATTGTATTTTTTTCGGTGAAACGGTTCTTTTTTCACAATAATTGTATTGGGCATATTAGTTACATTGATAAAGTAGAATCCTTGGTTATCGTATGGCCCAAGTAGTATCTTCTGCACGGTATTTATATACTACAGGTTACAAATGATTCATTCGTTTTCAGAATGCTATAATTCCAAAATCTTACACGTACAACAATGAATGATAGTCAAAAGAACGATACACGCACCAGTTAGCAGCACGAGTGCAGTGCCTTCACAAAATGGGGACAAAGGAACAAAAGAGTTGACTGGATATTAGTGAAGTTCAGGTTGTTAAGAGGTTTAAAAGGAAGGTAGAGCATGAAACGCCACTGGAGCCAGGCATTTGTATGCAGAGCGGGGTGTTTTATGTGACCGCAGTGGTGCGACATATGGTACCAGCGCTTTATTTCGATCCTTCTTCTGAAGTTGCAAGGGTTGTTTTATTCGGTACACGGGAAGAACACGTTGTTGTTAATTTGCTGCGATGGCCGGATGATGACCACACGAGGCAATAAACATGAATTACTGCGGTCCACCCGCCAGGTCCCGCTACGTGACGGGCATAATTCGGGTAATCTCTGTTTTTATACCCCATCCCTTTGTTGGATCATCGGGCCGGCGAACCACAATTCGATATAATACCGGCCTCACAACAACATATAAAAAACAGACCTGAATTCGTGCTACGCAAGGGATGGATAAATTACTGCCGCCTTAAGTTGATAATAGCAATAACAATTTGGAACTAGGAAATGAAATAAGTTCCAAAAAGAGGAAAACGTATTACTGGAGAGGTTTCCTCTCATTCTCCTCAAAAGAGAAACTCACGAAGTTCCTAAACGAAATCCGATATTTCAACATTTTGTGTAAGGGGCATTTTATGTTCTCAAAACTGAGTTTTATTGATGGAAGCTCTGAGCGTTTAATTTTGCTCAGATGCCTCTTTATCAGACTTGAGTACTTGTAGTTTCTGTTTAGTGAATGCGTATGCATTTGATTCACAAAGGAAATCTGCACTTCCCACAGCTAACGATGTTATAAATCCATCTCCACTCTTGAGAAACGGGAAACTGTTATTCTTGTCCTTGAAGACCAATAGAAGCCTAATTTAAGGAAGTGACACTCAGATGCTGACTCTCCGTAGAATCTCAGTTACCAAAATTGCGAATTCCATTTTTTTTCCCCTCTGTTTCATTAGCTCCAAAGGTTCATGTTAAGATCTTGCAGCTCTGGGGAGGAAGGGCTTATAAGGATTATAAGGGTTCCTCAAAGAAGGCGATAAAACTGCACACACAGTCTGTTTGACTAAAAGGACTTCTACGTGCTTAAATCTGCGACACGCAATCACCAACTTTACTTCCCTTCCCAACCGTATTTGGAGTATCTCCTGAAGTGTTAGGAGATAACCAGCTTATGGCTTGGGCTCAAGTTGATATTTGGAGTAAGCAAACTACTGCCAGGTAAGCAATAGATCTAGGCGCAGGGGCGTTGTTGGTTATTTGACTGGCCACAACATCCTGCGCAAACATTGGTGCATAATGGAACTCGCAGAATACTCTACGTGTTGGAACCGTTGCTGGATTCTACATTCTCCCAAAATATGTTATGAGAGTGTGAAGTATTCGCATATAAGCTTCCTTAGGCTTCTTTTTGGAATCCTGAGGTCAGCCGTGGTCCTTGGAATGTCGGTTTTGAATATCATCTGCTGGATGATCAGCAGAGAGCAGAACCTCCACCACCGCCGCCGCGTCCACCACCACCACCACCACCACCACCACCACCACCACCACCACCAACCACCACCACCACCGCCCCCGCCACCGCCGCCGCCGCCGCCGCCGCCACCACCGCCTTTCAGAGTGGCATCAATATAGAAATGTGTTCATCTATCCATGCACTTGTTTCTTGCACGTGCTTACGAAAAATGCATTTTTCATGTTTTTCAACTTTTACGATTTAGTCGTAAATGTACCGGGGCGGAGAGCTCTACGATTTTACGGCAAGGGAGGCGTTTTTAGGGCTTTGTGTGCAGATTCTAAGTTTGCAGATTTCCACCGCGGACATGACCAACCATTAAATTGTATTGTATTTTAATGTAAGTTAAGAGTGCAGTGAATCTACCGCGCTAAGTATACTATGTAAATAATTCCACACCTCATATCCTCATCGATGTCTTCTTCACTGGACTGCAGCAAAACGCTCGAGTGCGGATGTAGAATTTCATTGCACCCTGGTGACCTACAATAAACCTACCTAGTAACCAGCAATAAACGGGCGTGAACATTTAGTAACGGATGACGTGAACTGTAAAATTAACTCCCTCTCTTAAATTATTCATGCATATAATTTTTATTCTATGGCTGTGATATATAACTAAGTTTCTATTTTTTGACACTTTTTGTTTAAAGTTAATGTTAAAAAAGCATAAAATATGGACTAGAAATCCGAGTACAGCCTACGAAGTAGTTTTCTTTTCTATTTATTTGTGTTTATTGTGGTACTGGGAAGGATTTCAGTGTGTTGGACACAAAAAAGCAATACTATCAGGTCTTTAAAGGTTCATATTAAACGGAATTTGTACTACACTTGAAAACCATCGGTCTGGGCCGAATTTGAACCCGCGACATTGGGATCAGTAGGCCAGCGTCTAACCAACTGAGCCACCCAGACCGACTCAGTAGTTGGAGTTACTAAAACTCGTAAGTCAAATGAAGACATGGAGATGTCAGTACCATCTGAATCGGAAGATTCTTGTCTGAATGCGAGTTTTATTTTAGCTTTTCGGTTTTCTTTGGACCATTTCTTGCATATTTTGAGGGAGATAGGCATTTACTTGTTGATGGCTGGAGTTCATCTGATACTGTATGGTTTGAGAGGCTTCTGGAGTGGTGTAACAGAGTCACCACGAGATGGCGACAGCAAGTTCAGAAAACTTGAGACATCCCATTTTCCCACCTCGTTCCATACTACCTTTTCCTTTACATTGAACTGGTGATTTCTCTTTGCCCATGCGTTTTGGGACAAGTGATTTTTCTATTATCTAAGTAAGTGGTTGGTTCATAGGGCAAATTTATACAGCGGTTTTAAAAAAGTCTGATTTGCTGCACTCACATGACTTCCTCTGCTCTTGTACTGACCGTTCTTACAAACTCTTATTCCTATATCTTCTTCGTGTTAGTTAAGATGAACTTTTGTACAAATTATCTTATTGCTTATTTCCTTGTAGGTGCAAGGGGAATGTTAGAATACAGTAGGCTTTTTGCGATAGTCAAATGTTTTAAAGCTTTGAGATTCTCACTTAACATATAAAAAAATGAACAACGACGTTTCATTTCACGAAATTTAAGTTTTCCGAAACTCACACACATAACAAGGAATATCTCCGAAATGGTTCACCCTACAAGAAAATGTATTTCTACATAAACTGTGTATTTTAGCAAAATCTACATTTCTTGTATAGTATGATTTGGTCTATCTCTAACGGTTTACCAGTTATGCAAAAGTCGTCTAGAGTAAGTAGGTTAATGGGCTATAGCCAGAACATTGAAGATACACAATTCATTTGTCATAAAAATATCTCAAACTTATGACATTTTAATCAAAATCGTTAGCCATTTTCACTAAAATCAAAATTTTCGAAACATTTTCCATGTGGAGAGTAGCTTAAGGTGGGACTATTTTCTTCAAAATCTCAACTTAATCTCAACTGTAGGTATGTGTATTTCAGTTTCCGAGAAAAGCCCAGGATGGTGAAAAGCGAGTTACAGGTTTGGATGATTTTCAAAAATACGTTTATTGGTTTAACAACAGCGTAAGGCTTTAATGTTTTAAGATATTTAATGTGTTTAATTAAGACAACATTGGGCAGTCCCGTGGGAGGCGTGTAAAATGTGCTCTGATGTAGAGAGTTACCGCGTGTGCACGATAACTAAGTTTGGGGACAGCGCCTATGCGAGCAATAGCCAGCGTTGATATACCATTTAATTTTGCGCTTCCTTTAGAAGCACGTGCTATTGTTGACATGCGGAGTGAAGTTAGGGTAAATACATATACACAACTGGGGCTCCAGTGTTGCTCTGCGTGCACAGAATGCGGTGTGACTTAATTCCGAGGTGCCCATTAGAGGGAAAGCGTGTTCCTTACACATTTCAGAGAGTGGCTAGCTTACGCGAGCCGATGGCACGGAATTAATGCACCGGAGTAAAAGGTTGTGAACGCACGGAGAAGTTGGGCAAGATTTGGGTGCGTCAGATGGAGCGGATTAGGTCGCCTGGCTCCATGGAAATGAGGCGCCGATTAAATCTGAGCTAGCTGTTTTAACGACGCCTGTTTATCTACACACCAGCAGGTGTTTGCTAACGGCACACTAAAGAAGAAAGGCGAGAGGGAAAAAGCAAGTTTATCAGTTGGTAACACATGGCTGGCGAACTACATCGTAAATGTGTGGTAAACTAACCAACGTTTTTCTTGGCTTAGTCCCAGCGGTGCCCCGTGATTTCATCATTCTTATTCGTATTAGTAATGCACCCTATTGGGTACTGCCAACCAAGGCAACTCAAATGCAGGCTGTTAGGGGTATAAAGTCAGATGTTTCGACACTATATAGCCACGTCGGCGTGTTAGATTTTTTTCTCTTCGTGTAACAGTTTTCCCACAAACCAATTAGAATTGTTGTTTGCATGATGGTAACTACGTGGCGACATGAACAACGCCTGTCATATATAGTATCCATTTTAAATCCCATTTCGAAGCATGACCTACTCGCCTAGCTTGCAGGAAGATTGGAACTTGGTTCCAGTACACCACTTATTTACTAGTTTGCATGGGGGATTAACATCGATTTGAGTTATCATCCCACATTGAACATTACATGGAGACGCGGATTCAGATAGAACTAAATCGTCTCTTAGAAACGGGATCGGAACGAAATTGTGCATGGAATCACCTACCGATTCCAATCTGACTGCTGACACTGTACTCGTAACACGTTGCACGCTGTCATTTTGTTTTCTTGGCGGGAGTGGTGTATTAAAATATAAAAAAAGCCAATTTTATTGTTTGTATAATCTCGCAATATATCCATCTAAAACATTCACTAACCTCAAAACCTTGTTAAAATACGCAGAAAACATTTTTTAGAGGTTCGCCAGCATAAACCAAATGACCATCATAAAAGCGTGGAATTATTATGCTTCACCCTTGCGCATTCAAATTTATCTCATTCCGGATTGAATTGAACATGCAAACACGCATCGTATTGAGACTCAAAACGATTTGTGGAAATTAGTAATTATCACGGGACCGCCACACCTTCTGTGCCAAATCTGCTTAAGAGGCACTAACTTGAAAACGTATTACTCTTCATAAACAAACTTATAATTGCGTAAATCAAGCAAATATTGATGCAACGTCCTCAATAATTACCATAAGTAATGCCAAGAGTGGTTGTCAAATTATCGATAAATTCTCCACTCAGGAAGTGACAAGACAATTTATCTAGAGAATTTGACTGTTACGAGTTGAATTTATTAAGACTATTTCACGAATTAAAGGCTGATATGAAATGTTATTTAAATGCTGTATTGTAATTACTAACCTCCTCGAATTATTTCATCTATTTCAGCACCGAAGCGAGAGTCAGCCATATATGACATTTGAATAGCGGTTCTGTTGCGTCAAATTACGTCAGCTGTTGCGCATCTACAGCACAATGCAGCTAGATTCTCTAACCTGATAATGACGTAAGCAAAGCATTGGAGGTGATAATAATGTGATAATTCTTTTTGCGAATGAAGGCTGTCATTGGTTGAATTTGAAATTGTTATGCACATGATTGGTTGATTTTAACCAAGTCACGTATGAGTGGAATAGTCACTTAAAACATCTGCTCTTATACCTCTAACACCCTGTATCTCTACGCGTTTTATCACCCTCCTAAACTGTCTTAAGTTATATTAAATACATCCACGGAGAGCAAAGAATCATATAAAACTTCCAAAGCAACCCTTTACGTCACTAATTGGGTGTGTTAGACTTGTATTCTTTACAGGGCAATTTTTGATAACGAGGAAACAAGAACTCAAATACTGTCTTCCTAAGAGCCGCTCGATATTGATATAACAGATGAGTCAGCCGCCCCTAATTTTTGGAAGGCAGACTACCCATCAAACGCTATGTGCACCTAGTCCAGTTCTGCACTTACTAAAGCTTATTGCTTGACGTTCTTAGAGAGACAATTGTGCAAAATATAGAGGAACAGCGATTTAAGGGACAGAACGTACTCCTCGCTAATGTACACGCCGCCACGGAAATCTAGTGCAACATTACCGCCTGTGCCATTGTGCTCGGTTACGCCTTACAAAATAAATGTTTTAGATGTACGTAATTGCTATTTGCAGATGTCTTACTTCTTACAATGGCTCAGAGTTAAATCTTCAGAAGGTTCTATATGAATTAAACAAAATCAATCAAGGTTACAAATTAAACATTTCAACCAATAAAACTAAAGTTTTGGCTTTTAGAGGACCGGAAACAATAGTATTGAAAATAGTATTGCAAGAAAAAATATTAGAACAAATAAACTGTTTTAGGTACTTAGGCTGTCATACCTCAAAAACGAAAATATATAATAAATAAAATTAATACAGAGAGATCCAAGTACATGGGAGACGGAAACACGATAACAGCAGCTGATGTACACAAGGTCACGAGCATTACTTGTTTTTCTCTCCTCTGCTCACAGTCAGTATTGAGCTGACGCGATATCGTGCGGCTGCATTATTACCCAGGTGATACTGTATGTGCATACAATGGGGAAAGTGACCCACATTTAACATTTTCACGGACGAGGCTTGGTTCTACCTTCATGGATGTGCGTACACAAAATAAACGTTATTGGAGCTCTGAGAAACCTAATATTGTTAATGAAATACCCCTTCAGGACGAACAAATAGGTGTATGGTGCGCCGTTAGTGGAGACAGAGTTAAGGTCCAATTTTTTTCTAGTCAACAGTTGACGTCCGTACATACGTGAATACAATTTTGCCCCCCCCCCCTTTTTTTTTAGGGAATTAACAGCCAGTCTTTCGATGAGAACAATTGAAGTGTGTTTCAGGACAGAATTATTAGTAAACACTTTTGGCCCCGTCGGTCTCCCGACCTAATCCCCTGCGATTTCTATCTCTGGGGTAATCTGAAGCATAAAGTATACAAGACAACCCCACACATCCTGGAAGAATTGAAGTAAATATTCGTCAGGAAATTGGCAGCATTTCTCAAGGTGACCTACGGCGAGTGATGGATAGTTTCCTAAACAGGTACCAGAAACGTATGGACAACGACGGTGGCCAGTTTCAGCATCTGCTTTAGTTATATTGGTAAGTAAAGCCTTTAAAAGTAGTTTAAAATGCTGTATGATTTTATCCGCGCTGTTCTCGGCGAGCGCCGAGGATACGTAAAGACAAAACATAGCGCAGCCGGTACACAGTCTTTTGGATCACCTGATAGATTTAATAAGATGTGTGGTGAAAACAAACCTGAAAAATACAAGAAATTTAAAATGTTTTAAAGCAATGGCGGCCCTAACACTTCTATATGTATCCAAATGTTGGACGTTGACAAAACAAGGAAAAAGGAAAATTGAGACGGCAGGGATGCAATTTCTAAGACATGTAGCTGGTTATAGTTTAAGAAATAGAAGAAGTGACGAAATACGTAAGCAGTTAGAGATGTTCAATTTAACAAACAAAACAAAAAAATCACCAATATCGGAATAAGTGGAGGGATCGTGTAGAAACGATAGATAATTACCATATTCCCAGATTAATTATACCCTATAAACATACGGGAAAGAGAAATAAAGGTACCCCGGAAGAAGATAGAACAGTTTTTGATATATTTGACCGGAACAATGTAATGACTTAAAGCATGATGACGTACGTAATAGTAAATCAATTAAAACCTTAAATAATATACTACTCTGCAACAAATGTTTCACGTTCGTCAGGTGTTTTTAGTAAACCGTGCCGTTATTCAGTTTTTTATTGCCATGCAGACAGTGAATACCATGCTAATTTCTCTTCCTGTGTTAACATTGTAAGTGGAATCTCATTTTATACTTTCAGAATTTTTATTTTTGTAATGTTTCAAGGTTCAATAGATCTTCTCTCACAGTAAGCAATTTGTGATACGGTTGGACGTTGGTTTGCTTACTCGTGCGTCATTATATTACACATTAATGCGAAATCCAATTATATTTGCTTTGGCTTGTGCATTTTAGATGCAATAACTTCCAGTTTTAATTACATTGTCCCACTTCACAGAACGCTTTACATATTAACCATAAAGTTTTCTTGTCTAACGTGATTTAATATATGAGTGATTCGATTCGATGGCATGGTGTCGTTTCACTGCAGATGACCGGGCTGAGTGGAGCAGCGGTAACGCTTGGGACTCGTATTTGGGAGGTTTTGGGTTCGAATCCGGTGACCCACTAAACTGGCCAGTATTTCGCGGGTTTCTTTCATGACCAGGCGAATGCTAGGTTGGTTATATTTCTTCCCGAGACTTACCGCACGTCTATTTCATGTTATTGTCATTAAACTCAGACTTTCTAGTTTTTCTCTAGTCACTCTTCATTTGTTTTCCCTGTTACTCACTAGAGTGCCGAATGTCTAACCTGTCTCTCTTCTGTGACAGACTTCATTTTCTCAGGAGTGTCGTACATAAGACTGCTCTCTACCGGCGCTTACTGGAGTCAAATACAGAAAACCCTTTGTAATTATGTCGCCCAGAGAATTTCCGAGTCATCCAAGTCATCCCAAGAGCCGTATGATTTGGCGACAACTATCATCCTCTTTATAGCCGCAAGAGCTTTTTGGAAGCTTCCTCGTCACAATATACAGTTGGTTCACCAGCATAGGGTCTCTGGCGGGAATGCAGCGAACCAGTACGTCAGTAAACAATTCCAGATAAGCAGGTGATAGCTGAAGCTGAAGTCTGCTTCTAATCGCGTTTGCGATTATGGTGCCAACCTTAGAATCTCTATTCGCGCTAGATTAAAGCAAAAAACTGGATCAAATTAGCACAATTTGAATGTTATTTTTAGTTCATGCAGTATATTTAGCTTATAAAACGTAACTACACCATGTTTCTCCCAATATTCATTTTCTGCCTTTGCTATATTTTTCAAAATCCCTGACAGTCTGTTTCGGTCACAAGTGATATCCCCTCGAGCGTTATACCTGTAAGGAAAAGTCACCTGTTACATTTCTTTAAGTATTTATTTTACCTTGGCCGAAGATAGTTCTATAGGATTGAGATCACACATGTATGAGGGGAAGTAAACGACAATGTGGCCCAATAAAGCCCCAAAAAATGCGTTCGCCTTAAAAGCCTCTTTAGGTTTGTTTGTCTCCTATAAACATCTGATTTAGATGTAGAACTGCCATTCTGAACTCCTTTGTTCTCCAACCACGATGTCATAGCAGATTTCACAGTACTCCTAGACGCAGGATTATCCGCTTCTACATTACTTTTACCATTACTTCCGACATAAAACTATCCTCAGTTACCAATACAAACATCTGCCCTTATACTCCTGTATTTTCAGTAAACTTATTTGGTGTTTAAGCGCCATGTTTAAATTGCACTTCAGTAATACGTCAATTTATTCGTCCTCTGTTTGCTGCTGTGTTTCTTTTTAAATCTTTTTCCAATGTTAAGCTGAAAGTTCTATGCTTCTTTGCCTTCTCTAGTTCGCTTGAACGATTCAGTGATTTTGCTACTGTTTTCACAAGAATGAAAATAGGTCAAGGGGTTTGACACTGATACCACTCGAAAATTGATGATGTCTCAGTTGGACTTGAGGAAAGACTGAGGCTCCGGAGAGAGTATTGACTCGTCTGTACAAATGTTTGCCTAGCTCTCAGGGAGGACGCTCAGAGATATTAACACCTGGACGTAGAGAACCTCTTCCTTACGTTCGTGAACCTTCAAGGCACTCTTTTCCTGAGGAAAATCTTAAAACCACAAAACTGGAGTTTTAAAACAAAGTCATAATTTCAAGTATTCAGTTATTAAGGATGCATCCTCGACTCCTTTACTACTGCGCTGGCTGAAGAAAAAAGGTTTATTGCTTCTAACGCCCATTAATCCGTCTCTGAGAAGAAACTTGAAAATCCAAGAACAAACTTATTCTGTTAACCTCTTCAGTAATATTTTATGGTTAAAATTAGTCTGGAAATGTTATTAATTATATTTATCCCGCTTGATTTATGCATAAAAAGAGTAAAAGGTGCACACTTAGACGCAACACCTCTCTTACTTCGACATACACATTCTGCCTGTAACTATACATCCCCCCCCCCTCTACTTTACTAATGTTATTTCTGGGGTGACAATTTATTTGAACAGTGGTGGTGTGTGTCCGGTACCGCCGAAGCAAACCGGATACTTGTGGGTGGATATTAAAGGTGGATCATTGGCTTAGGCAGGTCAAGTATCATGGCGGGTGCCCTGACACTGACCTGCGATTTAGTGGGAACTTGGGTCGTACTGGAGGACCGATGTGAAATCTGGGGAATGTCAGAATCTCATGAATCTGATTGAGTTTAGTCTCTAGTGTTGTTGTGTGTCCTTGTAGTATCTCTTCTAACGTCTTATGGACCTTGTGTATGCGTGAGTCGTTGATGTAAGTGACCACTTTCTCCAGCTGCTTGTTGAAGTGGTCACGGAGGCTATTGTTGTCTTGATGGACTGTGGCAGGTAGCGTTGTTTGCAGGTTATGGGTGGCATCCTTAACGTCCTCGAGAGCACGAGTCAGGGCTGTCTCCCATGCTGCAACCCGGTCGGTGAGAGTCTGAAGTGTTTCTTGTAGTTTCTGCAGTGCGGCGGTGTTGTGGAGTACAGCGGTGTAAAGTTGGTTGTCTGTGGCGTCTTGTTGGTCGGCGGTTTGGCGGTTGGTGTTGACATGTTCTTGGTGTGTCACGGTGATGGTCTGCGAGGCGGAGAGTGGTTGTTGCGTGGGCCACTTGTGAGCTGCAGGCGGCTGACGGCGTGGGTTCCTGGGGCACGCCGCCTGACCCGTGAAGTGGCCAGTGCAATTGCACGTGGCACAATACACGGAGCGACGTGTCAGGTCGTGGCTGGTGCAGGATGTGGTGAAGGTGCCAGCGCCACAATAGTGGCAGCGTGGGGCGTCGGCAGGGAATAGGGCGTACACCACGGCTAGCCTCAACTGGGAGCACCTGCCCAAGGGCAGGAAGCCCGTCCGTCAAAGCAGCACGGTAATCCGCCCCATCCCAGAACTCCAGGCGCACCAGCGGCGACGGTCCTCTGGCTGTGACGATGCGCGTCGCTTTCATAAGAGAAGGCCAACGACATCGGGCTGCGCTGAGGAGGAGAGAGTCCGGAAGCTGCCGATGTACTCCGCGCACAACTGCGCTGTAGCTCTGCAGCCTCGTGAGGTTAGGATGACTCTCTGTGGACGTTCGGTATTCAAACTCAGGCTGTGTCGTCTGTGCGCGGTGGGTGATTGGTTTCGGCGTGGTGTCGCAGGCTGAGATACCGTGTTCGGGCGGCGTAGATGGAGATGAAGTTGGCGAGGAGGCTGACTGTGAGGCAGGGGCGGCGCTGGCGTTTTCAGTTTCCTCAGAAGGTACTTCGGAGGATTCTTGGACTGCTGCGGTGACTCTCTTCTTCCTGCCATGTTGTCTCTGCGGCGGCTGTGACTGGACTCGCTTATTTTTCAGATTTTTTTTATTTCAATTTTGTCTGGTGCTGATACAGCAGGCCCAGCTAAAAGACTTACATTTACATTTATTTATAATTTTTTGTTTTTACATTTTATATACAACGAGTTTTCCAGGAAGCCCATACAGCGGCCGTCCTTGGGCCACCGAGAACAGTTCCCTGTCGTATTGTCTTTGGTTTTTGTTTCTAGTTTTTGTTATTGTTTTTTTCTTTATATACATATATACACTTTATTTACACACATGCACTCCCGCATTCACTCTGGCATATCGTGAGATATGTCCCCCCCACACACACACACAGACACACACACACACAGACACACACAGACACACGCACACACACACACACAGACACACACACGCACGCACACACACGCACACACGCACGCGCGCACACACACACACACACACACACACACACACACACACACACACACACACACACACACACACACACACACACACACACACACACACACACACACACACACACACACACACACACACACACACACACACACACACACACACACACACACACACACACACACACACACACACACACACACACACACACACACACACACACACACACACACACACACACACACACACACACACACACACACACACACACACACACACACACACACACACACACACACACACACACACACACACACACACACACACACACACACACACACACACACACACACACACACACACACACACACACACACACACACACACACACACACACACACACACACACACACACACACACACACACACACACACACACACACACACACACACACACACACACACACACACACACACACACACACACACACACACACACACACACACACACACACACACACACACACACACACACACACACACACACACACACACACACACACACACACACACACACACACACACACACACACACACACACACACACACACACACACACACACACACACACACACACACACACACACACACACACACACACACACACACACACACACACACACACACACACACACACACACACACACACACACACACACACACACACACACACACACACACACACACACACACACACACACACACACACACACACACACACACACACACACACACACACACACACACACACACACACACACACACACACACACACACACACACACACACACACACACACACACACACACACACACACACACACACACACACACACACACACACACACACACACACACACACACACACACACACACACACACACACACACACACACACACACACACACACACACACACACACACACACACACACACACACACACACACACACACACACACACACACACACACACACACACACACACACACACACACACTTTATATACATTTCCGCGGTTTTCCTGGGCGGGCAGGTTGTTGCAGCTCCTGACTGGTTCCCTGGGGTGCAGGCCTCTGAGGTAGCTTGTTTGCGGCCTGGGGCCCGTGTTTGCATGGACGCACATCAGTCGGTGAGCCAAGCGACGTCTAGAACATACTCGCTTATTAATGTATATTATAATATTTATTAGTGTTATCATATAAGGTTGCATGAACATTTGTTAGTATTACCAATCTTACTGGGTTCTATTCGTAGTTTTGCTTAGTTGAGAAGGTAAATACTGGATTTGATATTTAATATCACGACCCAAAGTTCCACCATAAGTCTAAAACTATAACTACTATAAATTAAAAACTACTTTAAATTAAAAACAGATAGTAACAGTGAATGCTGTGCCATCTATCCACAGACAATGAAAGCAGATAAAGTGGAAGGCACCCTTATGCCATCTGCCCGTCACAGAGCTAAATAAATAAATATTTGCTGTTAACGACGCTGTCAATTGCTAGGATCACATCATAAGCAAGCAGCACTCAATTAAGAGTTATATAGATATATAAACCGGCTCATTTCAAAGCTAATAACAGTATGTTACATAGAGTGACTATAGTGATTCAAATAATACTTCAGAAAAATGTTCTCGTACGTTACGTTTACATGCCTTTCTCTACCCACTGTCATTTATTTTTATGTAGCGTCTACATCTTACTTTTGTTTTACTTAGTGTTAATCGAGATATTTGCATAAATAGTTACATTATATATTTTCTCGTGTACACAGGGGGATACAGAAATTCGAAAATATAGATGCTTAGAAACATCCGCTATATGCCTGCTTCTCTTGAAATTTCGTATTCCTTGCTTGACATCGTGAGAAACAACCGAATAGTAACAGCCCGTCAAAAATAACTTAAACATAAAATGTAAACCAGCATTAACCGGTATCTCCGATGTAACAAAAATGTCATTTGAAGTAAATTGTGTGCTTTAAAGAGATCCTATATTTGTTATATAGTATGTATTTGTGGATCCCTTAAGGTTTACGGTTAAACAAAATTACACAAAGCTCTTTGTGAATGAAATGAACTTCCCAGGCTATTCCCAAAAAATCCAGTATTACATTGTAAATATGTTAAGCTCATATATGGTATTTAAATGAAAATCAGAAACATTTTGAAACAATCAAGTGCTAATAAATGTTCCACATAAAGGGTATTTTGGGTTGGGGGGGGGGATTTTCTTGAAGTTCTTGGAATAGTATCTTTCGAGGTTACTGACTTTAAATACCAAGTTTGATGTTTTGTTCTACTTTTGGTTTTTGAGTTAAACTGTTCAGACACACACACACACACACACACACACACACACACACACACACACACACACACACACACACACACACACTTGCATATGTTTATAAAAATATCTTTTGGATTCATAGGACCTTAGCACAGTATTTCCTCTGGAATCTCGACATCGAATTTTTGGGTGGTATGTTGTAGAGAAAAATTCCAAGTAAATATGCGACTAGTTTAACATGTTACGACGTCTGATCTAATCTGTAAATTTTCGAACGGAGTGAGAATTTGCTTGGAAGATCAGACCGTGTAATAATATGTAGATGGACTATTTCACAAATGAAATATGAATGTAAAAACTATATCGCAAAGATTTGACCAGAACATGTTAAATTCTATAGGGAGAAAAGACCTAAAGTCTATTCATCACTGCCAACTGAGGAAAACGAAACCCAATGGTTTTTTATAACAAAAAAGTAGCTTATAAACTCAAATCTCAGTTTATTTAAAACATTAATAAGCAATCTTTCTGCTGCAAAATTATGCCATTATTAAAGGAACAATTGTTAAAACACTGTTGCCAAGTTGAAATGGGGTGCTATTTTGATTATTAATCGATTATGGCGTGCATTGTTTTTCAGCGATTTTTTGGCATACAGTTGGTGACACTGAACAAAGGAGTGACGTAGTAATAATCTATAAAAACAAAAGAATGAGCAGCTGATAATTCACAATGAAAGTCACCACTATTTACATGCAGATTGTAAGTAGTTGAATTGTTAAATGTTTCAGCTATCTAGTGGAGAAGAAACCTTGGACGGCCAAGTAAAGAAGAATTCAACAAAGCCAATAGTTCTGGAGATGGAATAGACCATCTTGGTGAAATCGTGAAAGTGTATGGTGATGTTGGTGTTGTAATTTGGAGGCGGCATTTCCAATTTAGACTTGATGACATTTTAGTGGTGCTTCCTTGCAGAATCTCTGCCAAGGCTTCCTTACTTAGCCCAAAGTCAAAGTGACATTTGCTTTGGTAGACGGAACGTGACTGTAGGAACCGTTTGTATGTCTGAGGAAGCAGCAGCCTAAGCTCTTCTTGACAAGCTACTTTGTGATGCCGTCCTAGTGTTATGTTTGCTTGTCACTTAAATGGACTCCAGTACAGTCTGTTCCAGAACTTGGGAGACGTACACCAACCCAGTGCCCCATTCCTCTTTAGGTAATAACCAAACCTTATCATTTATGTGTATGAATTGCCTGAAAAACAAGCAATTCAGATGTTCAAAAACGAACCAAGTCAATGCGAAATGAAGATCTAGTTTGGATACCGTTCTATGAAATTTCGGTACGACTGGGAAATACTAAACTGATCTCCTTTTCTTCACACTGTGGTTTAGACAGCTATCTGTTCCCCATTCATACAAGTTTTTCCACCTCTTAATCTCGTTTTCTTATATGTTTATTCTTCAATGCTAACTTTGAAATTCTGGTTATTCATTCTTTCAACACGTCAAAACCAGTTTTTACACTAAGCTCGGTTCTTGTAATATTATTTATTTTATCTAATCTTGTGCATCCTTTAGTTTTTCTCAGAAATTTCATTTCAAATGTATTTTGCTCTCGATCTTTTTGCAGTTACCCATGTTTGACATCCATACAGTCAAACAAACACCCTATTGTTTTAGAACGTAATTCTTGTGTCTCTTGTTTTATTTTATAGGGTTTTATGAGTTATTCCCCACATTTATTGCAATTTTAGCCATTTTAGATGTGCATCTCTTCTTTTGTGGGCTTATTTGACATCCTAACTATTTAAAACTTGAAATACGTTCTAACTGGTAATTATATAGGATGATATTCAATGAAACGTGCGGCATTCCACAGAAACCCATTATGTTTTGTTTTTATTTCGAAATTTTAAATCATAACTTTCATATTATCTTCAAATCATAGAGAGCCCATTGCAGACCATCTTCACTTATCTGAGTTGAGTATCCCTAATAACAAAAATTATGAAGGTCATACATTTTAATTATAGAAAAAATAAGAACATAGTTACTGCTAACGGTTTGTATATGACTTAGGCGCTTAGAGTAGTGTCTTGGGACTCTTGACACACGCTAGGAACAAAACTCAACTGATCTGTCCTATCGATCCACAACTAGTCTGCTAAGTTACGCTCAGTACCGTCCATTAAGCTCCACTGAACTCTTCTCACTTTTCAATTGTGTAATAAAACGCTGTCCAATTAACTCGACTCGACTGGCCGCCGAGTGCTGGTCAGCTCTCACATAGGCCCTGAATACAAAGCGAACATTCTAGAAAGGGAAACTACTCTAAACTGCCTAAACGAATCTTTTGGAGCAGGAGGGTGGCACACAATCGCTATTGTTCTGCTAGAGAACACTCATAAGCTAAACACACGTAGCCCAGTGGATATGCTCTAATCTCAGCGCCCGGTAGGTGGCTTCGGGCTGTCTTAACAATATTATACTTTTATGCCAGAAGTCAACAAAGCACTTACTTATCGGTACCCCGTTAGTGAGCACATGGGCAACTGGCTTGTTAGGCAATTTGGCCGTATTTTGCGAAAGGGAAGTGTTTTGTCAATCCGATGCCTAGATTTACGCTCGAGGATCAGAGGTTACGCTGGAGTAGGGTAGGGCTGAATTTCGAGCTGCTTTTTATGCATTTAGATATAATAGCATTGTGATGGTTCGCAATCAACTAGGCTCATTAAAGCGCATTAAATATTTTTTTTATTTCTTACTATATAAAATAAGTAGCGAAAGTATCATTCCACCAATAAATTCGATATCGGAATTTCACCGGAAATACGAGTACATGTTTTGAGACTTTCTGAATGAAATAAGCTTCTCTACCCTCTCTCATGTGTGTGACTTTATGCGTGCGTGCATGTGTGTGAGAAAAAGTGAAATAAGACACGAGCATGTTCAAGAAAATCTCCCCGTGGTCTACACTTCACATGTAACGTTTTTCGAAAATTTTGGTTTCCTCAGACATAGATCTGACGATTTTTATTAAAATACCACGTTTAACTATTTTAATGATACATGGAATTAATATCTTGAACTTTTGAAAATGTCTTAAGAAGTCCTGTTCATTCTGGATGAATTTTGCGCAAGACATACACAAAGTCTGACTAAAAATGTAGATCTTATGAAAACAGTTTACATCAAACACACTTTTTTATTTGTGGAGTGAACTATTTTGCGACATATTCCTCATTATTTGTTTGAATTTTCCAATACTTATACTTTTCTCAAATAGGAAATCGTTATTTCCTGGATATGCAAAGAGCATATATTTCCAATGCTATCACGTAGAGACTAGCTCTTAAAAGATTTGACTACTGCTTAAGGCTACTGTATTCTCCTATTCCTATTGTACCTATAAAATGTAAAAATTTCATTTCTGCAAGTGTCTGTCTCGTATAAATGAGGTATAAGAACACGCAATATGTCTACAAGAGTGAGTAGAGAAGTTCATGTGAGTGCACGCATCAGATTTTTTTATAAAATTATTAATTTTAGCATTCAATAATTTCTGTATCAACTGTCGACAAGTGACAAAATTTTGAGAAGTAACTAATGAAATATAAGGGTGTACAGAGGGGGTGTGTGACGCCGGGCAACATTGGGCGTCGCCCGTTTGTTTTGTCCAGCTCGTTTATCTTGGGGCGAGAAGACAAGGCACTCCATTCGTATACGTCACTACGGTATTGGATCCTGGTCCGAACGCTTGTAAGGAAAAGCGATGCCTTCTTGTCCTGCAAGTGGAAGACGTAAGGCCCGGAATTAATTTATCTAGACAGGGCTTCCAACTACCGAAATTCCCATACAGTAAATCTCCTTCACTACGGCTCCAGCAAGAGGTCGTTAGGTATCGTTACATCCCTGCTTTGCAGCCGTTGAAAGACACGTTAACCCTTATTTGGGACAAAGTTTGTGAGGCGAGGTCTATCACATCCTTTCCTGCGTTTTTTCTCGCGTTTAGAGATGCGTCTGACCTGAAGTCTTGATTATAGAGGGTTATATTTAGTGACCAATAGTAACTAGTAAAATGCTATATGTTCACAAAGCGCTATACTTGAACACTTCATATAACTGCATTAATTCAGCTAAAACAATTAAGAGAAAGTTATAGACATTTGCGTCATTCAGCCAGGATAATATTACACAATCGAAGTCTATGTCGCTTGGAATGAACACTGCTATGGATGGATTTAACTCCGCTCGATGTAACGTAAATTGTGAGGTGCGGTCACACAGACCGCACAGCAATAATCCTATACTTCTCGTTCACAAACAGCTGGAGATAAAATGAAACCTCAACAATGCTCGATGACAGTGTGTAAGGTACACAGAAGTGGGCGCCACCAAACGCAAAAGTGCCAAACTAATTTAAATATAGAGCGGTACGGGAGTTAATGTTTCATTCCAGTTTTTTGTGCAACATGTGTTATTATTTAGGTACATTGCATAACAAAGCATTTCATACAGACTTTTCCTTCAGTAAATGTACACAACTCGTAAATAAATAAAATTATTAATTATCTGTAACCTTTCTCTGTCGATTGGCGGGAGCAGATGGCATGTTATGGGGCGTGATGTGAGATATGGACAAACAAAAAAGCAAGGCAGTGGTAAAAAAGCTAAGAAAAAATTCTCAAGTCCAGCTGGCAGGAAATTTGCATGTTGTGGACTACAGGCTGACCGGAAGAACTGCCAATTTCCTGGCTAAGTGTGTGAAGCCGTATTAGATTTCTTCAATTAGTCAAAGGCAATTTGTCTCTTTGTTTTCTTTTTGTTTGTCGCATGTAACTTGTATCTTAAATGTATGACTCATGCATTGTGACGTAGTATTACACCCTACCTCAGAAGTGACCTAGGTGATCGTCACAATTTCACCACCAAAGGGGTACCTTGTTGGAACAGGAAGGGAAGTGCAGGGTGGATGGTTGGGCCTGTGATGAAGACTGAAAATGCTAGTGGTCTAGGCCTTAAAAGTACGTAATATAGGAGGGTAGGTTAACCTGGTAGATGTGAATACGGGATAATTCATTTACTTGCAATGTGAACATAACCGCAAAGGTCATTAACTCGTACTGTCTCTCAAAACGCCTTTGGTGATATTACATCTTACAACTGTTTCCTTCTCGTAGCCTTGAATCACGCCTTTCACTGCCTGTCTTCACTTTCTCCGTTTCTGAAATCCTAACTCCGACGATACGATCACTCAACACTCGTTAAAACGTCTTCACTTCGACGCGACGTATCTTTCATATTTGTCTCACACTCACTGACACTCACCGACTCAAAAACTGCCAGTCTTCACGCGCTCCGCAAGCTTCTATACCGACGATAACGTAGCCTGATCTTTCTCGAACGTCTACAAACAAGCCGGCCGCTGGACATTTCTGGAATGACCTGGAAAACCCCCTTTTTGACCTGCCGCGCTCAGTGGTATGGGAATGCTTGACCTTAAGCGCCTTTGATATAGCTGTGCCTGGTATGTGGTGTGAAGAAGCTTGACCCCAACTGTCCTTTGTTGTGCGCCGCGGTCATCATCACAGTGTTTATCACTTGAAAAACTGAAAGCAATTACGAGTAGGACGTTGTAGGTCACAACCCCTCATTTAGGCAGTTATGAAATTCATATATTTATCTACAGGAAGTTGTAAATATATTAATATCCTGAAAATGGTTTATTAAATGATGAGGGAAAATAGGTTAAAACCTAGAAACCCGGGCGCTAATTGTAACTAAATGGTTGACTTAGTTTAAATGCAGATCGGAGGATCGAAGTTCGCTATGTGATCGAGTTTTGTTTGATATTCCAGGGAACCAACTATTCTGGAGGTGAAACGCTTAACAATGAGAAAGGAATTATCACTTAGCTTTTCATCCTCAGACTTTTCAGAGTTACCCCTGGACTTCGTAACCTTTGTTCCAGGATGTAGACAGACCAGATCAAATATTTGCTTTGAAAAGGGAGGTGCCTAGGGCTTGGTTTGTCCGATCTCCCTTTAAAACGCACTATCCCTAACAAACTTCTGAACACATATGCCGACATATGGTGCTTTCATGCGTTTAGTGAAAAACCTTTCAGATATCCATTAATCCTTCATTGAGATTAAATGGAAAAGATGATGTTTCCGGTCTCCATTAACGTTAAAGTATCCAATTTTCTTTTACTTTTTTGAAGCAAATTACACTGATGAGAAGTTTTTACTTCATGCTTTATTCGCGGTGTTTTTACCTTCTGTATACTACTTCTAGCGTAACCTATGGGTTGTTTCGTTTACCACAAACACAGAATGAAATAACCATTTCAGTTATTAAGCTTATATTTCTAGTTTAGGAGAATAAGGCAATAACTGTTAACAGTTCTTTCTTTTTATTACACCTAATGAGAATGGAATGTTAACACTAATTAAAAGCATTATATTCTGCACGTAAATTAATAACATACCTACCATAATAATGATAGCATGAACAATTATATATAATTAAGCCAGAGTTCAAGACATACACATTAAACAGTTAAGTTTGACAACAAGAGTTGTCTATGAAGATTAAAGTGTGTTTGTGAACAGCATAATTCCAAAACAAAACTAGTAAATAGTAAACTTATTATTTAAATTCAATGTCCTCCATAGATGGCACACCCCCTAACACGTTTTACATAGAAAATATTTAGAAAGCTTTTGTTTTGTCATAAATGGCCCAAATGATTTTGATTAAAATGCCGCATATTTAAGTTACGATTTGGAAAGTAAGATCTCAATCGCTCATCTAGTTTCACGCGAACATTCAAGCGCGCATGCGCACCGAAGTCAGCATGTCTAGCACATAAAACGACGCCATTGGGATTGGTAGCGTTGCAGTATGCTGTTCACAGTGTCGGTTTAAAATGTTTAAAACAATCTGTGGGCCTGCTAACTGTGAACTACGATGTGTAATTCGATGTTTGACAGCAAGGAACGTTTCAGCAACGGACATTCATCGACAGATCAGTGAACTGCATGGCCCCAATGCGATGAGTAACAGCAAACTATACTTTAAAGTTGATCGTATTCTCCTATTCCCATTCTAACTATAACGAAATGTGTAATCAAAACATTTTTACGGAATGTTATGCCGATCAGTATGTAATAGATAGAAGTATAAACGTTTATATGAATAGTTTCTTAATAAACGGGTAGAGAAAGTAATATGAATGTACAATTTTTTTTTTCTGAAGAATGACATGCCTTTTTCGGAGAGTATAAGCTCTACTGAAGGATGCAAGCAATGGCTACCTTTTGTCTTTCAGGCACATTAATGCATTAGCTGCGAATGCGAGTTTTCTCATTACTTTCGTTACAAAGTGGAGTGAAACAACAATAAAACGAGAAGCCTTTCATCTGCTTATTATTGCTATGTGGGTGGACAGGTCAACGTTTGCCGCCCGCGTGTTTTAAATTATGAAATAATGTAACTTATGGACAGGATATGGTACAGACGTAAAGCTTTCTCCTCTGACAAGTTTTCCAAGGTGAGAAGTAATCTGTTTCAACGTATTTGTTGAAAGTAATTTAATCATAGGTATAAAATCTTCACCCAAGAGTTAGCCGGAAATGGTTCCTTGCGTGTTCTGAAGTCTATCTTTGGGGGATAAAGAAGTCCTTCAATGTACTTAAGATGAATGACTCTTTTACAGAATGAGGCGAATGTCTTCAAAGTTCGCTGAACTATTTTTTGTATAAAAGCTTGTTTATTAAGGAAGATAGGGTGTTTTCTCAATTACATAATTACATTACATTCTCTACTACGTATAGTAAGTTGGGCAAGTATTGTATTCCACCTAAATATTCGATGTCGAGATTTCAGCGGAAATATGTTTCGACGCCCTCAAAACAAAAAAGGACATTTTTAGAAAAAGGTCCGCGCGCGCGTGTGCGTGCAAGATTTTGAAGAAAGCTATTCCATCCTAAGCTACCCTTTACATGGAAAATGTTTCGAAAATTTTATTTTCTTGAAAATGGCTTTAACGATTTTGACTAAAATGCCATATGTTTTAAGACATTTTTATGGCAAATGAAATGTACATTTGGAATTTTTTGCTAAAGCCCACGTAATCCTGCTCACTCTCGATGACTTTTACATAACTGGTAAACCGGAAAACACAGATCAAATGTTACTACATAAAAAATGTAATCTCGTTAAAACATAATAATTTATGCAAAAAAAAATTTTTTGTGCCATAAACCACGAGGCAGTATTTCTGTGTAAACCCTCTGCAATATGAAGAAACATCTTCCAGGAATGCGACACGAAGCTTTTTAACAAACTCCCCCAACACAGGCTAGCTTTGTTTTAATTTGGTCGAAAATGTTTCTTAAGGATTTTGATTTAAAACAGCACATGTTTAATATATTTTTTTAAATATATTGGAAATAACTTCTAAGTCCCTTTCATTATGGATGAATTTTATATAATTGTTAAATCTTATGGGACAGACAAAATCTTACTGCACCAAAAATTAGATGTCGTTAAAACACACAATTGATGTCAAATGCATTTTTTGTGGAGTGAATCATTTCCGAGTAATGGTTCGTGAAAACCCCCCCAACACGAAAAATAATTTACGCCATGATAACGCGTGGTCGTAAACAGTAACACAAACAACTGTTCATCCCTTATAGTACCATGGAGCCTCCAGTACGTGGTTCTGAACTGGCACCTTACCATTGCTTTTGTTTTCAAAAATTAAGGACAGAATGCGCATAATCAGATGAAAGTGGCACATTGTATTTCTGAAGTGCCTCAGGAAGAAGGGAATATTTTTGAAATATATATATTAATATGCGACAAATGAAAAGATCAGTTAGTTTTCCTGACATCATATTTCTCTTCTAAAACTGTGTCACAAAAACACAGCCCTCTTGATTGTGAAACACACTTCACTGTCTTTGTATTCTCTCTGTCACAAAAGGCTGACTGTGGCAATCACACTCTCTAAAACTGCTGCATTTGAAACTCTCAACTAGTCTTGCTCAGCACTTTAAGATTCGCATAAAAAACTGGCTTCTCTCGCCGTCCCGACTCGTTTATATAGGCCAGGCGAATTACCAGCGAATTCTCTAGAAAATACATCTTTTCTGTAAAATTATCGTAAACGAGCCCAGCACGTGAACAACTTCTGGAATCTGTTTGTCCTGTCTTGCTCATAGTTGTCTTTGTTCTGACCGCTCCATTGTCGTCGGGCCGGGTATATACAAGTAGTTGTGGGAGGTAGCTAATACAGAGCCTGTTTTTGAGCGGTGGCTGCCGGCAGGGGTCACAATAATTTAAATTTTGATTTTTTTAAAAATGTTCACTGTCGCCTTCGTAATATGGCAAAATCAGTGGACGTTGCTGGCATCTTTGAAAATTAAATTAAAAGCAGCAGTTTTGGGTGGGAATGTGAGAGCTTAGTAAGGCATGGCTTTCAGTAATATTGAACGAATACACAGAGAGACAGACAGATAGACAGACAGGCAGACAGACAGGGCTGCGTCATGTATGATTCATCCCTTCATCTCTCATTCTGCTTTGGGAGCAAACTCAGATTGACAAGGCTTACTACGTCATCATGGAAATCCTCATACCGGGCTTTATGTCACTGGGGAACGCACCACTAAAACGAATCGTTAAGCACAACCTGTAATGGTTCTGTGCACCTGCTTACCTATTAGTGTCCCATTTATGGCCCACTCCATTCGTCCTCTTAGAATTTATACACCTTCTGTGAGGACTATTACTTGAGGATCTCCCAGTAGTAATTGCGTAACAAGAAATGGGACTTTTATAGGACCTAAGTCTGCTTCTGGTGCTACAATCTCGGTTTATAGCCCACTTACGGTCACCTAGTCATAGTGTGCTACCCTACCCTTCTCTTTAAAGAAGCTAGCAACATAACCAAAGTTTTATTTCCTATCTAGCTAGTCCAAATTTCTAACTTCAACGATTATGAAAATAGTTGCTCCAAATTTATACCACATATAATACACGCAAACAATACTGTACATATCGAATTTGATTGGATTATCTACACTAATGCTGTTTATTAATTACTGGCTATTAATTGCTTAAAACAATTTGTTTAACAAACAAGAAATGCTCTTCCACAGGATTTATTGCAAAAGACAGGAACACTGCTGGGAACAAACTTTTTATCTTCTCTACCAGTAAGTAGAGGAAGTATTGTATTCCATCCAAAAATTTGATGTTGATATTTCACCGGAAATATATTATTGAGGCACCTGAATAAAAAAAAAAAAAAATAAATAAAAAAATTTAAAAAAAATAATAAAAAAAAAAGTCCGCGCGTGCGTATCTGTGTTTGTGTGTGTGTGTTTCTTTGTCATTACGTGGACAACATAACTCAAAAACGAAAAGTCGGTTAAAAACCAAAGTTGGTATTTAAGTTTTATGTCATTCAAGGATGCGACACGAAGATTTTGAAAAAAAATAGCTCCACCCTAAACTACCCTTTACATTGAAAATATTTCAAAAATTTTGATTTTCTTAAAAATGGCTCTGACGATTTTGATTAAAATGACATGTTTAAGTTATTTTTATGAGAAATGAAATGTATACTTTGAATTTTCTGGCCGTAGCCTATGTAGTCCTGTTTATTCTGGATGACTTTTGAATAACTCGTAAACCGTAAAAGATACACAAAATCTTACTGTACAGAAAATGTTGATCTCGTTAAAACACACCATTTATGACCAAATAAATATTTTATAGAATGAACCATTTCGCAAGTGCTTCTTGTTATTTGTGTCAGTTTCGAAAAGCGAACTTTCGTCAAATGCAACATCGCTGCATGTTATCCGTGCAAGGAGAACGGAATTTCAAACCTTCAAAAGATTTGACCATCGCTCAAAGCCTACTGTATTCCCATATTTCCCTTGCACGTACAAGGAAATATGCAATAAGGTAATTTAGGCAAATGTTTATCTCAACTAACGCAAAGAAGATACAGGAATAGCTTGTCAGAATGGTTGGTACAAGAGTAGAGAAAGTCATGTGAGTGCAACACATCAGGTTTTTGTGTTAACATTTTAGCTTAGTAAAAGGAAAATTATTAAATTTGGGAAATTTAGGTCGCTTGCTGAATATACTCATAAACATGATTAATAAAAATCAGTTACAGTATTTTGTTTTCGTTGAACTCTATAAATTGCCTGCCTTAACGTCATACACATTTTTTCTGTGCTAAGATTTTGTCCATTTGTTATGGCCCACCAATGCAAAACTCATTCAGAATGAACAGGACTTCAGAGACCAGTCTCAAAAGATTTAAGATAGGCATTTAAATCGGCATGCAATTGTCTTTAAACCTGTGCTATTTTAATCAAAATCCTGAGAGCCTTTTTCAGAAAATCATAAATTACAAAATGTTTTTATGTAAAGTGTAGCTTGGAATGGGAAATTTTACTGACTGTTTCACACATAGAGATGTTTAATTATCATATACGAATGATCACCTGGTCATTATTTTGTTTTTTACAAATTATGACTAGGCTATTCTTTTGTTTAATCAGTATAACCAACTGTATCCCATAAATTGCAGAACAGTTTATTGCCCATTGTAATCGATTAACATTGAAGACAGCATCCCATTTCAGTATAACTGTCTTTTTAACAATTGTTATTTTAATAATTCATTCATTTTTCAAGAATAAAGGTTATTTGTTAATGTTAAAAAAGTGAGATTAATTTGAGATTATGAATTGGATTTTTGTTAGAACAATAAGAGAATGTAATACGTGTAATTCTTGGGTTGGCAATGCCGAGTATTGAACTACACTAATCAAAACGATGATATTTTTGGTTATTTCTTGTAGAATTTAACATTTTCTTGGTCACATCTCTCCGATATAGTATTTAAATTCGTATTTTATTTATGAAATAACCCAATAAATATTGTTTGATGGTCTGACCTTCCCAGATATATTCTCTCACTCCAGACGGATAATTTATAGGTTAGGTCAGACGTGTTATGACATTACTTGTGAAAGTATTCCGTGGAAGATGTTGAAATTAGATAACAAGTTTGATTTTCTAAAAATACTTTTTCGGTTCGGGGGCCTCAAAACATGTTTTGTGGAATATTTGGTTGAAATACAATAGTGCCCCTATAGAGCACATCATTCAGCATTGTCGTGATTTATAAAGCTGTTTATGAAACATCTTCAACACTGTTAATGCTAATTTTATGTCAGCACAATATTTTCTCATAATTATATTTTGCTTGTTCTTAAGAAGGTGAATACTCTGGCGTGATACGTGATGGCCTAACGGCATGCGTGGGAACGGAAAACTGGGAGCAATTGTGGTTAAACTGTAGAGCTTATCTTCCCTTCCACAGGAAGCAATAAAGTAGCGGCGAATTTTGCATAATTCTCAAAGAAATGCTTGAACAAAAGATAGAAGGAGACATATGGTAAAAAACTGAAAGGGGTAGACTTAAGAAGATAGAGGCAAAGCCTTTTTCTTTTTAAGCAGCGTTGCTAATCCTTTCTTTTGGAGAAACTTAAGGGATATTAATGTTCAGCGGAGAGCTGAAGAATATCCTGAAAAAAATGGGCGCATCCTTCAGAGTTAATCGAAAAAGGGAGCACGCATTTGTCTACAACCTTAAAAATTGTAATTTAGAAAGAAACCAAGGTTCAGATATAGGAACAGTGTTGTGTATTATTGTTTCACATATTCAGAATCAGGTAATATGCAGCTTGCGATATTTATTATTATGATTGGTTACACCTGATGAAATAGAACAGGGTTAATCAACCCTGCAGCACACGCTCTCTTCCCCTACAACTGTTATTTTCTCTCCACCATTTACGAAGTCAAGGAGAGAACTCCTAGTAGTTAGAGGCGGATGGCACGCAGTAAAAATGTCACGAGGGTATACATTTACAATTGTACTTACAACTGCTACTTCTAAGTACAACAAAATGCAATCCATGTAATTGTACCTTAAAATGTCACGTTAATATTCAGTTTTCTTCTTCAGTACTTGTATATTTTCACAATACGCTGTAGTGTATGTTAAACACTTAGCTGCAAATTATTTATCGTTGAAGAAATGGATACTTCAGGTAGATCTCGACGTATTTCGAACAGAAATTACTATTGCCTATATGTGTTCTCTTCATTAAAGTACTAATGGGTACACACAGCCAGCGTATATGTTGGAAATGGAAGGTAGGTATAAGAAATGGATATATGTAAATCAAGGTGTAAGGCAAGGTTTGCAGTTTATCTCCTATATTGTTTACCATTTATATAGATGAGAGCGTGGCATTCATATTGCACCTAATTTTACGCTTAAGCAAATTTTACCAAGTTTTTACCAAAACTTTGTTTTTACCAAGCAAATTTTATCAAATTTTACGCTATTTGCAGATAATTTTTACGGCAAATGAAATGTATATTTTTATGTTTCTGGCTATAGCCTATGTAGTCCTGTTTACACTTGCTGGCTTTTGTCTAACTGTTAAACCATAAGAAATAGACAAAATCTTACTATACCCTTGTTATTTATGTGAGCTTGACAGTACTTAAACTTTTCTTAAATGGTCGTTATTCACTTTGTTTCTCTTGGCGAAGTGAACGGATTTTCAAGTCCTTAATATAAGAGCAGATTTAAAAGATTTGAATGAAGATAGAGGAATAAGCGTTTGTAAGAATAATTAATACAGGAGTTGAGAAACTCATGTGAGTGCAAGACACCAGATTTTTTATTTCTTGTTTTATGTTTTGGTAATATTTTCAGTATTTTAGATCATATTTTGGTAATTTTACAGCATATATACATGCATATTTCAAGATCGTTTAAGTCAAAAAGCCGAGCCCTATTGCTGACTGTCTGCAAGAGGTTAAATGTATGTGTTGCACATAAGATGTTTAGAGGAAGTATGCTATGGAGGTGCAGGTTTTAAATATCACACAATAGCGGGTATAGAGTAGTGTATAAATTGCAGAAACAACTTAGCTTCACTGATTTCATGTTCCTTACTTTAAAACTAAGCTCATCATCCTGTATTCCTGGGAAGGGAACATCAGATGTTTGCCGAGCAAAACCAGGGAACGTCGTTTGGAGGAAGCCGTTGAAACCTGCCATACATACACTCCCAGGAAGAGAAAATGGGAGGCTACGATGGGCAGAAGTTGGAACAGAGATAAGAACAATAAAAATATGAGGTACTTTAGAGCAACAAGAAGGAAAGGGAAGGGATAAGGGGATGAAGATGAAACACGGTGGTGGTCGGACACGTACAACATAAAATATACATCCTCTAGTTCTCCTGTTAGAGATTGCACACGGCAACGGCGCCGGGTTTGTTGAACCGCGCTCTGCTACCACCATGCTCCTTAATTGATGGATGGATATCGCTCCGTTAAAGTCGTAATCGCTGAATCAGCAAGGAGCTGTGAAAAAAAGGACAGGTTTACCTCAATCTGAGGGACTATGGGGCGGAGCTACTCCATTACGGTGATTGGATGTCATTCATCATTCCGTGCACTCTGGTGTTTTCATCCTCCAGCACTCCTCGTCTTTCTGATGCATATCAGCTGAAGACTGAAATTCCATTGCCTCCAAGTTGAAGATTGATTTGTCAATAACACTGCACAGCATACATGCATTTACGGCAGTTGGTAAACAAGACAACACACAACTGCAATAAATCAAATAGTAATTAGTTCATTTCTATTATATATAAACCTAAGACAGATAATCAATACTATTACAGCTGCTAAAACTATCCAGTGTGGTTAAACAAGGGGAGAAAAATGTGATGGTTACATTCATATAGCTACTTATTATTTATACATAATTGGAAACGTTTATTTTTTTCAGATAAATGTTTAGAGTCGGCCTGCAGACCCCCACCACCCCAACCTGCACTCATCCGTGGCTTTGGCTGCGGCTGGAGGACGCAGCGGCCGGGCGATGAGGGTAACCTCTGCATAGAGGAGACACCCTGGGGGGGGGGTATAAATGTTTACAAAAGTGGTTTCATGTCTGAAGCCATATTCGCTAGTCGATGCAACAGTTTTGAAGCCAAATTAGCGTTTAGGTCATACGTTGATACGACAGTTTGAAGCAATAAAGCCACTTTTATCTTTTCTATAACTTCGTAATATATTCTTCTCAAAAACGTTCACTAACCTCAAAACCTTGTTAAAATACGCAGAAAACATTCTTACAGGTTGGCCAACATAAACCAAGTGATCAACATATAAGCTTGAATTTTTTGTGTTTGAGCCTTGCATATCCAAATCGATCTCATGTCCGGATTAAATTCAACATGGAAACGCGGAGAAAGGAATGGACTCAAGTCTAGTTCAATTATACATGGAAACGTAGTAAATGTATCAGATTTCTTTGATCCAGTCCCTTGCCGCCTGCTGAACACCGAGATTCCACTTCCTGGGTGTGCGTGGGTTTTGTTTAGAAAGAATAGCACTAACTATGATGACAACCTCTTTTAATAAATGTTTCCAGTATTTTTACTTTTTGCACTAAGGCATTGCCGACCAATTTACATAAGAAAATAATTCATCAGTCAAATAAAATTGTACCCTTGTTTAAACGCCTAAGATATGCTTCACTATGATATATGTTGGTGTCATGTATTCAACGGCAAAGAATTACGATACGTTCACCTCGGCTGAGCAGCCAAAAGTGTCTTTCCTATTAACTGTGGCTACAAAACCCTCTTCTCCCACTCTCACCCTTTCAAATTCGCCAGGCTACTTCGTTTTCTCTATTGATTTTGTATTGATAATTGTTACTCTGATCATTACTTTTAATTAAATTTTAAATGAATGTAGAATTTCGGTATCACTTCTCAGACATTTCGTTGAGTTAAAACCATACACCAAAAGTTGAAACGACAGTTAGATCTTTCAAGACGTGGTTATTGGTGACATCGAAATGCAGGTTGCTGGGTAAAACAACAAATGCTTATTTGCCACTTAAAAATGTATCATAAGGTTTTAGAGAATTCAAATCAATGACAACAAAACATTCAAAAATGGTTGACCCCCCCCCCAAAAAAAAAAGGAAGTATTGGTAAATTGTGTCTTTCGCAATATATACAGGTTGAAAGTGAAATGATCCGTCAGACTTCAACAGCGAACTTCTCATGTTGTGAATAACAAGAAAGTTAATACCAAAATGTTGAAAAGTTTATAGTTTTCTAGAAAAAAAAAATATCAAAAAATCTATCACCACCTGGCTGAGTTATTATTGATTGAAAGCTCTTGATTTATGGCTATATTCATAGAAAATTGAATAAACAACTTTTCCTTTGGCGTATTTCAATACATTCAACGGTTTTATTTATTTAATTTAAAATGTTTTAGTAGAAAATTTGCCAAAAGAGTATTACTCTTTCTAATGCATTAAAATATATTGTAAAAGTACATAGGTGAACAAGAAATATAAAACCCTTGAGACACAAATTCTAACTAAAAATATAAAGACGAAGTCAAAAAGCAAACAAACCACAATTTTTCATGTGAAAATCGTATTAACGGTATAAGTTAAGCTTTTTATAGAAAATTGTTGTCGATAAAAGTGATTGCAGGTAAACCATATTTTTATTTATTTTATTTATTTATTTATGGACGCTTTTAAACTTTTGTGGTCCTCACTGTCACATTGTATATCGGACGTGAAAGATCCTTAATTTTGTTTAGAGGCCTCTGTATCAAGCTTCAGGTTCCTTTACCACAGGGACTAATCGCTTTACTTCCCTTTCTAAGGAAATTATGCAAAGGATTTTTACGTCTCGAAAAATTCATTGCCCTCCGCCGGGTTTGAACCGCGACCTGGGAACCAAGACTAGCATCCAACCTGTAGACCACGAGGACATTTTTCTTTATGAAAAACATATAAAAAGTATCAGTTAAATTAGTATGCTTTAAAACATACTTCAGATATCTGTTTATTTGACACGTGTTTAAAGTTCCCCACATAAGGCCATACCCATTGTCTAGCATGTTGTCGGGTAAGTTGGGATATTTCAGAAGCAGGTTGGCATCATATCTTAAGTGTTCGCCTCACCCCAACTTTCAGCTCACGTCATCAGCCTTTTTGTTGCTTAAGCGGGAGGATGCAAAGTGCCCATTGTTCGATATAACGTCGCTCGATTTACTCGGGAATAAGTTCCGAGCAAAATGTCAGCGCTTTGATCTTGCTTTCAATAAAGTTGTGCGTGGATCGCCCTTTATGTTAGTGTCGAAGTTTCTTACAGCATCTTGTAGCGAGATAGCAGCTAATCCTTGCCAGTGTTAGCTGATACGGGCAATGGGATGCTTTAGAAGAATGCTTTTCGCAATCAACCGGCCCTTGTTGCAGTAACGTTCATTCTGTTTAAGTTACAAAGCATGATTATAATAGCTTCCTGAGGGATCGGTAAACATTTGTAAAGCTGCCATCGTATGGTAGTCTTAGTAGTACAGTAAAACCTCGTTTATCCGGATAATCGGGGTTATATAGGTAACAAGAAAAACAAAATTGTTAAATCCTTAAATAAGCAGACTTGCCGTTTACGACGATAAAAACTGTCTTCTAACAAAATTACGTACAGTAGATAGTCTGTATTGTTAACAAGACATTAAAAAATATAAAAATTTAATCACAGAAAATCACATTTATCAAAGAGTTGATCCACAGGCTTCTATTTTAAACATGTGTGGCGTTTGAACGAAGTTTAAATTACACCGCCGCACTTTGACAAGACACAAAAACAATCCGGTTTAAACACACATGCACAATAAATGTTTTAAAACTGTAGGAAAACTGAGGAGATTGAGATAGGTGTAGTGGTGAAGGTCAACGCTTTCCTCCGGCGATATTTATAGTTGGTGAGATATACCCCGTCAGCACCGTGTGACACGCTACTAAGCGTTTCTTAAACTCAACATGTAGCATTTTACAGTATAGTACAGTACGTATTACCAAAATTCATTGTACAATTTATGCAGGAACCGTACAATGAATCAAACTAAAAAGCGAATATTTAGCATACTTACAGTTACGCTCTTGCTATCATAGTTAAATTTATTTTCAAAAGTGCACATACAAATCTGATAGATCGTAAATGGGTGATTTATGTTCGTATATTACTCCAGTAACGTTGTGTGGTACAGGGCTGGCAACAGTATCCCACGAATCGCCCAGGCCTGATTAAGTATTTTTGAACGACAGCGAAATTTGGTGGTAAAGCGTTCTCTCTGTAAATCGGTATCTGTAAAGTTGTTATACCTTTATTGGCTTAACAATAAAATTATAATACCAAGAAATTTTAGACTTAAGCGTCTAAAATACTTCACAAACGTACTAAATTAGGCACTATTATCAGCTTATTTTTAATGATAACATATTTTTGTATTCCAGTATTACTCAGCGTACACGTATGCCGTAATTAATGGGAATCCTCAATAGGTTGAGATGTATATTTTATATTTTCTCGACGTTTCTAAATGTTGATGTTCGTATGTCTATGTAATAGGCTATTGCTGGCAATTTCATTTCTTTTTGCAGTAGAATGAACGAAGAATAAAAGAAGCTGGATTCTTTGGCCCCTCTTTGACTGCGTATCTTCCCCTTGTACCTAAATTAAGGATTGAAAATAATCGGGGCAGGAGTAGAGTTATAATAAAACTACTACGGCAATTTCTTTCCAAGAATATAATTTTTATAATTTTATTAGAAAATCAATCTTGTATAAAATGGCCCATTTCACGAAAAATATGAGACAAAATTGTCGTGTGCAGTCACAGGAATCACAAGGAAATAAGGCTAAGGCTAGCCAAATTAAAGACAACTGCTTCAGAATTCCTATGCCTGGTCATGTACCTCAAATATATTCTTTACCGTTAGAAATTAAACTTATGGTAGCTTCAATACATTTCCTGGAAGAAATAATAAATTATATTGTAACCATTTTAATTTTCTAAAAATGATTAATGTATTAAACCTAAATCCAAAAGAAGCCTCTTCATCTCTTGAGCCAATTTTTCTTTGTTTTTATTATTAAGGAGAGGGCGTATAAATTATTGTTTCATTTTTCATTGTATAGAATATATTCTTATTTTTAATATATATTTGTTTTATTAATATTTATGAAATGTATGGTCTTCTCTCTTTGTGAATATTTTAAATTATTTTTAAAAAAATATATTTAGGCGTTAACTCCATAGAAACGTCGTGTTTTGTTATTTAAATAGCCAAAGTGGTAAGAGCGTAATTGATTTCGTGTTCTGCAGGATTGAAGGTTTTTTTCCTTGACGTAAGTTGCATAAGTTTTCCTTTTGTTAAATTTTCGTTGGAAAATTCGGTATTGAATATCCTTTAAAAGAAAAACAAAGGAAAAGCATACATTTAGCTGGTATCGGAGCCACGACCATGCTACGCAAATTGCGTGATATTCAGCATTTACGAGGTTGCTTAACCAAAGAACATTAAGTTATTTGTTTTGCTCTTGCTTGCTGCTGTAATAGCTTGGGAAAGGTAACCCAGCGTTACTCAGAGCTAGACTACGTCGTTTACTTGCATATGGTGCCTTTACATTTGACCCAGCAGTAGAAGTTGCCTACATTTTCGCTTCCATTTTGTGCTTTTATCTTTAATATCGTCCATTTCATGCAAGAGTAGAAATGGAAAGAAATTGTTCCCATAATGTGGAGTTGCGTCTCTGTGAAACTGTTATTGCACACTTTCTGTGCCAACTTGCGCAGTTTCTGTTCCATTGCAGTGGTAGCACACAGAACTGTTCTGGCTCTGCATTAGACAGGTAAACTGGCCTCCACAGTTGATACCACAATATAATGTTGCCTTCTCGATAACTATAATCTCGTACAAGTTACGGGATCACAAAAATAAACACTGCTGTCTGGAAAACGATGTTATGGCTCGGAGTGGCCTGCCACACCATATTTGTATAATGTTGCTGTTAGAAAACACGTACGGGAACATCAGATGTGTTACGTTAACATGTCTTTCTTACTCATTTTTCAACACACTATTTCTAAAACATCTGATGTGTTGCACTCATATGACTTTCTCTACTCTTGTACTAACCATTCTTACAAACTCTTATATATCTTCTTCGCATTAGTCGAAATAAACATTTGCAGAAATTATCTTATTGCGTATTATTTCCTTGTAGATGCAAGGGGAATGTTAATATTCAGTAGGCTTTCTGCGATAGTCAAATCTTTTAAAGCTTTGAGATTCTGTTCTCTTTGCACGCTTGACATATTAAAAAAAAAAAAAAAAAAAAAAAAAAAAAAAAAAAAAAAAAAAAAAAAAAAACGAACGAACGATGCTGCATTTCACTAAACTCTATTTTCCGAATCTGGTTTATTTCTTGAATTAAATTTTTAAAATTATTTTGTTGTTTAACGACGCTGTCAATTGCCAGGATCACATCAGTGTCGCCGGTGTGCCGGAATTTTGTCCCGCAGGAGTTCTTTTACATGCCAGTAAATCTACTGACATGGAGCTGTCGTTTTTAAGCACACTTAAAAACCATCGGCCTGGGCCGGGTTTGAACCCGCGACCTTGGGATCCGTAGGCCAACGTCTAACCAACTGAGCCACCCAGACTGGCTTCTTGGATTAAGATTGTGTGTCTAAGATAAATGCAATACTAATTTGCAATGTTGTAAATACTTAAACTGGGTGGGAGGCAGTAATCTATTACATTAAAACTCGTCTAGCGCTTAAACGAAGCACCCCAGCAAAAAAGTTTTCCTTAACAAAAAGTGTCCAATTTTGGGACACTCGGAATATTCTCCTTTGGTCTCGCAAAAACTCGAAAATTGCTCAAACCAGCAATTCCTTTAGGGCTAACTTTGATTTTTGTCGTCAAGGGACATTTAGCCATGGGGATTATATAGATATATTTATTTTACATTCACACATACTTCCATACACAAACTCTGGGCGGCACTCGAACACGCGACCCTTTGCGTTGGAATGCAAAGCACACTGTTATTCAGTAATATGCTTGAAAAGTTGTTTAGCTGATGCGGGAATTTTATCTAGTCGTGTATATTCAGTTTTTGTCTCTTTGGGAACTAAATTCCACAATGTTAATCATATTTGTTCATTACAGGAACAAAGAATATTAACTATGTCGTTACGACCATTGTATATAATATGTTATTGTATCCTGATATTTCAATATTCATTACGAATGTTGAAACAGATAACTCTGTACCGTAAATTGCAGTAATGGAAATACAGTACTTATGATATCTTTCATAATGAATATGTCAACAAAACATTAGCAATAATGTAATATTTCTGTGATGTGTTAGGAAAATTGCAAGGCAAATCATATGGATTTATGTAGCTTTCGGCATGGTATTTATGTTACGCCAGAACCGGTTAACGTATAGAAGAATTACAGCAATTTTCAATATGGCTTTCAGTGATTCGGGAATTTGCACCCACATCGCCATAGAGTAATAATTTAATAACACTACAAATGTTGATTGATGAATAAACATGCCATGCGTTTTGTACATATGATTTGCGTTCAACTGCTAAGGGAGGGGACGCGAAATATGGATAGCTTTACAACGTAGTTAATAACATTTGTAATAATTATATAATCTGATAACACACAGCAGTTGTTTATGCCTTAACGGTGTTTTACAAATGTTTTTACTATCTCTACAACGTTTAGTAAAGTAGAGAAAGTATTGTATTCCACCCAAAAATTCGATGTCGAGATTTCACCGGAAATATATGTTTTGAGACCCCTGAATCAAAAAAAAAAAAAAAAAAAAAAAAAAAAAAAAAAAAAAAAAAAGAAAGAAAGAAAAGTGTGTGTGTGTCAGTTTGTGGACAGCATAACTCAAAAATGAAAAGGAGGATAAAAACCAAAGTTGGTATTTAAGTTTGTCATTCAAGGATGCGACCCCCTCCCAAACTACCCTTTACATGGAAAATTGTTAGAAAACTTCGTTTTTCTTGAAAATGGCTCTAACGATTTTCATTAAAATGCCATATGTTTGAGAAATTTTTATGACAAATGAAATGTATATCTTGAATTTTCTGGCTGTAGTGCATGTAGTCCTATTTACTCTGGACGACTTTTGCATAACTGGTAACCCGTAAGGGGTAGACCAAATCTTACTGTACAAAAAATGTAGATCTTGCTAAAACACACGATTTAGGTCTGATATATATACATTTTTTTTTAATAGAGTGAACCATTTCGGATATATTCCTCGTTATTTCTGTAACTTTTGGAGAACTTATACGTCATTTTTTATGTTAACCGTGCAAAGAGAACGGAATCTGAAAGATTTGATTATCGCCCATACTTTATTTCCATATTCTCGTTGCACGTGCAAGAAAACAAGCAATAAGATAATTTTTACAAATGTTTATCTCAAGTAACACGAAGAGGAGAGTTTGTAAGAATGGTTAGTACAAGAGTAGAGAAAGTCATGTGAGTGGAACACATCAGATTTTTAATATTTGTTGTGTAGCTATGTAGATGACTACTGGGAAACAGAGATACTGAAAATGCAACATTAAAAATAAAGAAATAAATAACTGATGTGTTGCAATCACATGACTTTCCCTACTCACTCTGATACGAACTATTCTTATAAACGCTTGTTCTTTCTGCTTTATGTTAATCGAGATAGACATTTGCAGAATTCCATATCGCTTTATGTATACAAGGGAAATGAAGGTATAAAGCAGGCTTAAGCAATAGTTACATATTTTAAGAACTGGCCGCTGTGTGATGACTTTAAACTTTCATTCTGTTTGTATAACCGAGAGAGTGAGAATTTTACATTTGATGAGTGTATAACTAATAACCTAGTAATGTCTCGGATTTAGTTTACTTCACAAAAACATTTATTTGACATTAATTGTGTGCTTTAACGTGATAAAAGTTTTGTGAAGTAAGATTTTTTGTTGGTCTCTTTACGGTGTGCCAGTTTGCCAGCCACATGCAGTGCGACAATAACTTCAGAGGTTATTAACAGATAATTCAAGTGTCTGGGTGTCTCAGTTGGTTAGCCTACTAACTCCAAGATCGCGCGTTCAACCCCGGCCCAGAGCTATGCTTTCAAGAGTATTTACTGTATCGTGGTCTGAAGGGGAGAGGAGAGACATCCTATTTAGTGTAACCCGAGTTTTGTCAACTTCCGCACAAACGTTGTTCTGCTGGTCACGTTGCCAACTTACCTCCAATGTTATTCGCGTATGTTTACTCGCTGCCAGTTTCTCTTAATTTCAGTTGTAAAATTGCGCTTGTCACTAGTTTTGTGTGTCGGAAGTAATGGTGAAAGTAATGTAGAAGGAGATAATACGAGTACATTGCCTAGGAGTGATTTGTGATTGAAACAACAACCCTAACGAGGCTGTTTTCAGTAAAAACTACCATTAGTTTTTTCTGTGAATTGCATGTCATTAAAAAGGCACTGAAAATCATATTTAGAATATTACCTGAAAATGCATATATTATCATCAGTAGGCTGTAAGAAATGTGCAAAATATAATGTTCTACCAACTATCCAAGACATAAATACACTCTGCAATATTTGTGAGCAGGGCAAGAACATCGATAGTATGTGGACAGCTTCTTGTCAAGATATTGGGGGAAACGAGGAAGCTACAGCTGCGAAAAGGAGGCAATATGTTTACCTAGACAATATCCCCCCATAGCAACTCCATACTACGTTGAACTTGCGCACCTTTAGAGACAGTTACACAACCAGTGGTGGATCATAATTGGATGCAGAATCCTAGCAGTAAGCTTCACAATGTACGATGACCTCGTCCACAGCCTACCCAGTTAAAAATATCTCGAATTCTGATAACTGGCCTGAAAATTGGTCATAGAATTAGACATTTCTACCTGTTGAGCTGAAGTCCTTCACCCGTCTGTAAGAAATGTCAAACAATGCTAACAGTAGAGAACATGTCCAGTATTAGAACAACAGCATATATAATTCGGTATTCTAACAATTCTTTGTAATGTATATGCTTAGAAATGCGATCGACTTTCTTAAAACAATTAAAGTGTACGAACAAGTTTAACCAAAGTAATTAAACAACAGTTGATATTAGATTGTACTAAATTATTCGCTTAGTTCTGTGTGGTAAAACTGTAGGAGACCGTCGTCACGTGGTTCACTGACAGATTTGTTCTGTCACTGACCTACAACGGAAGAAGATGGTGCTGCAAGGCAGAAATATCTGTTGGCAACTTAACATTATACAACTCACTAAAACTACCAACCACGCATCACAAAATGCCAAAACAATGTACTATTATTTATTAATATTGTTGTTATTGTTGTTAATACTGCGTAATCTGTAATAACATTACTGTATTACACAACCTCAATATTACTAATTACTTCATTATTATTGTTGCACTATTGCGTAATACTGCGTAATCTGTAATAAAATTATTGCATTATACAACCTCGACATTATTATTGTTGTTGTTGTTAGTACTGCGTAATCTGTAATAAAATTACCATATTATACAATCTCAAATAAGGATTGTTGTACCTTTGATAAGTGTAGTCGTCTGTGAAAATGCGCAACAAGTTCAGGTTTATTATTTATTTATGCCAACAAACTTACTATTGGTATTTTTAAACACAAACCAACCGTGTGTGGGCAATGTTTGAGAGAGAGAGGGCGGCGCCGTGGCCGAGCGGTTAGCGCGCTCGCCTACCACCTAGGCGGCCCGGGTTCGATCCCAGGGACCCGCATGTGGTATTCGTGGTGGACGAAGCGGCGTCAGGGCGGGTTTTCTCCGGGTACTCCGGTTTCCCCCGCCATCTCATTCCACCGGTGCTCCATCTTCATGTATCATCAGTGTCACCGCCTGCGGTGCCGTAGTAGTAAAAGCGGGCGTTAAACACTACAACAACAATGTTTGAGAGGTAGTACTAGAACTTAACAAGTCAATACCACTGCTGGGATTTGAACCACAGACCCTCCGCTTACTAAGCGGTGCTCTGAGAGCATCCCTTCTCGGTTTACCGCCTTCTCTTGTGCCTGTTGTGGTAATTTTCATTTTTATATGCTTCGATGAGCCACAATATCTCTTCCTCAGTCCAATTTTTCATTTTCAAACGTATGTAGAATACAGATTAAAACCACAACCGCACCGCACAAAAACTTAAGTCACATCACTTAATTACAAAACAATAACTTTAAATAACAACAACAAATAACGTTAACAAGTTGGTTGGCAACATTCACATACTTCCGCTAATTTCAATTTTCCAGCGTTGGCAATACATACGTCACCAACGAGTTAAAGGAAATGACAATGCTTCAGTCACAAACAACTGCCTATCGACCACGTGAGGACGGGCTCCTACAGGATAACCGTTCTGTGTTGTACCTCTACACTATATTTGTAAAAACTGTCATAAATGATGCCACGAGTGATAGTCAAATCATCGTGACGAAATTATCTAGTGAATTTTACTATTTCACGAATTAAAGGATGTTATAGCCCATGAAATGTTATTTAAATGCTCTATTGTAATTACTACCTAACCTCTTATTAAAAGAAATATGTATCACGTATACGTACATTAACCTCCATTGGCACGGCCTACAAGATTCTCATATTGATGCTTCAATTTTTTAAGATGTTGACAATGTCAGTAGTTGGTGTACCAACTGTTAATTTACAATTTCGTTCAACATAAAGTTTGTCAAACTGATTCCAAACATAGTTTCCGTTGTATTCAGTGTTCTGAGGACTCCCTCTTCGATTTATTTCATTTATTTCAGCATTAGCTAATGGAGAGTCTGCCATAATCCACATTTAAATAGCGGATCTGTTGGTGTTACATTACATTAGCGGCTGCAGCTAGATTTTCTAACCTAGTCGTAACATGTGAGGATGTGATAATGAAATATGATAAATTTCTCGCGAATGAAGGTTGTCATTGGTTGAAATTTTAAATTGCTATACATATGATTGATTGATTTCAAGCAAGTCACGTATGAGTGGAATAGAGACGCATGATATCATAAGAAGATCATAAGACGTCTCACCTAACCCATAAATTCTCGAGTGAGTGAGGGAATACATCTGGGAAGGTCAGGCCGTCAAATGATATGTATTTGGACTATTTAATAAATAAGATATGCATTTAAGTACTATATCACAAATATTTGAGCAGAAAACGTTAAATTCTAAAAAAATAACCTAAAATATATTCATTTCGGTTATTGTAGTTTCACTTAACTCAGCACTGCCAACGAAGGAAAACGAAACTCAAAAATTACATGTATTTCGATCTTCTCTTGTTATAACAGAAAGTCAGTTTGTAATCTTAAATAAATCACGTTTCATTTTTAACATCAACAAATAATCTTTCTTTTGGAAAAATACATTAATTACTAAAAGAACATATGAAGAGTGACACAATCAGAAAACAGGTAAAAATATATAACTTAAATTAGTTAAATATCTATACACAAACAAAATTGGGCGGATCACATAATGCGGATGTGAGATACAGCAGTTGCAGGATATAAACCTAATCATTTGTAATGTGTAAATATATATTTCTTTTCAGCGAATTATGGGAATACAGATGGCGATACTGAGTAAACAACAGAATGATAGTGATAATTTGTAGCAAACATATGATAATTCTTATATGATAATTTTATGCCTCTATGTATGAAATAGTCCGTGTAGTCACCATAATATAATTGCACACCATTCTTGTAAATAATGCAAGAAATGTGAGTCGCTCGCAGTAAGACTAACATGGCTAAAGCGACCTTAAATAATATCATTAAAAATCATTATATACAGTTCAAAATTTGCAACCGAATTATCTTTATTGCAAGCATTTTGTGTACACAGTTTAAACAAAACACAAATTGGTACATTCAGTCCCAGGACCTGTAAGTTTGTATAGTACTTGGAACCGTTATGCGTGTAACCTGTTGGCTACTGGGAAATTCTGAAACCGTCCGTAGTCTAAACATGACGGAGCCCCAGCGCATTACAATTGCAAATGACGTCACTGCTGCGCCTAATCGTTTTTGGTGTCATGGAGCAAAGGATTATTGGCTGCCAATGCCCCCTTTAGAAACACACGAGTTACTCATGCCAGTAATACGGTTACAGTGTGATAGGCTTTTGTGCAATTTCGCAGCCAATAAAGACGTCATCTGCACATTAGCAACTTGAAACAACATGTCGTGTGGTTAATATTCGAGTTTATAGGTGAAACTTTCATGTTTGCGTTAGTTAGGTTACCTAAAGTTTACCGTGTCGTCCTTGTCAATTTGCCTGACAATTGTGAAGGGACAAGGCGAAAAGTTGTTCCTGGCAACTACGCAGATGCCTATGATATGCTTGAGAATACGAGAGTTTAGCAGTCTGATGTTTGCCTACACTCCCACACAGTTGTGGTGTGTATTCCTAATGTTTATTCCGTTATTTGCAACAACTGTAGAAAGCAAAGAATCTAGTATATGGCGCCGAACATTTCATATCCATTATCCAGGTTTCATCATAAATACACATTTTAAAGCTCCCTGAATCCAAATAATTTTTACTTTCTCTACTACGTATAGTAAGTAGGGAAAATATTGTATTCACCCAAAAATTCATGTCGAGATTTCAACGGAAATATATGTTTTGAGGTCCCATGAATCCAAAAAAAGCTCTTTTAAAAAAATCTCCAAGCGCGCGCGGGTGTGTGTGTGTTCGTGTGTGAGTGCGTGTGTGCGCGCGCGCATGTAAACTGTGTAATTAAAAAACGAAAAGTGGGTTAAAAACCAAAGTTGATATTTAAGTTTAATATCTTTCAACGGTGCGACACGAAGATTTTGAAGAAAATTCCTCCAAACTAATTTAACCTTTATATGGAAAATTTTTTTTCGAAAAAGTTGCTTTGCTCAAAATATCTCTTAACGATTTTGATTAAAATGCCATATGTGTAAAACATTTTTATTGCAAATGAAATGCATATTTTCAATTTTCTAGCCATAGCCTATATGATCCTGTTTACTCCTGATGACTTTTGTATAGTTGGTAAACCTTAAGAGATGGACCAAATCTTAAAAATATAGTTCTGGTTAAAACACAAGTTATGTCTAAATTATTTTTTGTTTGTTTGTGGAGTGAAGTGAACCATTTCGGACATATTCCTTGTTATTTGTGTGACTTTTGCAATACTTAAACTTAACCTTTTCTCAAATGGAAGGTGATTATTCACTTTTTTATATCTTAGCCGTGCAAAGAGAACGGAATTTCGAAGCTTTAAAAGATTTACTATCGCTCAAAGCCTACTGTATTACCACACTCCCCTTGTATTTACAAGAGAATCGGCAATTAGATTATTTCTGCAAATGTTTATCTCGACTATCATGAAGAATTTGTCTGAATAATTGCTTGTAAGAATAGTTAGTACAAGTGTAGAGAAAGTCATGTGGGTGCAACACATCAGATTTTTAGGAAAGATGTGTGTATGTGTGCGTGCGCGCGCACACACGCTAGTTTACAGTTCGTTCGGTTTATGTTGAAACATGGGAATTAGAGAGAGAACGCAATACTGCCCGCGCTTTTGTGGGTACTCCATGACTGCCTAATCCCATTTCGCATCGGTTCCATGCAACATGCAACGGTGCGATTGACTGCCTGACTATAGCGCAGCTATCAGAGAGCAGCGCTTTAATATGTTAGATAGCGGCAGTATAGAGTTCCCGTCCAAGAAGGGTTCCTTGGAGGGTACCGGTAAGCTGGTAAGATCTTCGGGTTCATGGGTATCGGATGCTGGATCACATCCGCAGTCTTCACATGCATCTTCCGATTCAGAGTAACTGTCTTCTAAAATTATGTTGAAACTGTCCAATATGTCGTCCATTAATTCGTCTTTTTCCCCAGTACATTTCTTCTACGCGCTTCACATGCTCACAGACAGCTTTCCAATTTTCGGGTAAGAAATGCGATGTGTACGACCTACAAATTGTACTACGAATAGCCGCCTTTGTAAATGAAGCGGCTGTTGTGCTTGTTGGTTGTCTGTTTGGTCGTTTCCTTCCTGGTGTTCTAACAGCGGTCTCATTTTCGTCTGCTTTCTTCTTTTCTTGCAAAATTCTGTATATTGAAGTGCGAGATACAGCAGTAGCTGCGGCGGTTCTTTCCATGACCTGTGTCACGGATATTGTTGGTTTACCCGATGTTAACGCCTCTAGTTCATCAGCAAAACACTTATGTACCAAACATACAACTTCCCATGCATCAGATTGAAGAGGTTTCCCCTTTCTTCCAACACCAGCTTGGAACAATACGATTGTCAACACAATGAGCAGGACTAAACGCATCAGCAGCATTTCCATATTTCACTCTCAATATTAAGGGTACATAAGCAGCCCGTACACTCGTCGAAACACGTATTACCGACAGACGCAGACTAGGCAGTCGCGGATAGCCGTGGCGAGGTGTTGTCATCCCTCCCCTTCACAGGGAGGGGTAGCGCTAAGTAGGTCATGTTCCAACTTAGACCAGACGGACTGTAGGTGCAATTAGCCAAAAAACGAAAGTTCGGTCGAATGTCAAATTTGGCGACAAGTACAATAAGGACTAAAAAATCAAAGCTAGGATTTCAAACACTTGTCTTCCGCTCTATGCGCGGCTACTCTAACCACTGAGTTACCATGACAGCATGCCGGTTTGACATAAATTTCCTTAACTGATCCCTAGTTTTTTTTCTAGTAGACCAAAGAAATCTCATATACTAATATTCAACCACTTCCGTGCGATATGGACCCTTTCAGATAAACCTCTTGCTCCAAATTACTGTTCATATGGAAAATGTTTCGTAAAGAATTATTTTGTTAATAAAAGGTGAAGCACTTTTAAAATGCCATATTTTTAAGGTATTTTGTATAAACTAAATGAATACTTCCATTTTTCTGTGAATAGGCTCTGAAATTCCACTTCATATTGAATGATATTTGCATAGTTGGTAGTCTCCCCCCCCCCCCTTTCGAAATTAATCATTTCTGAGATATTCCTTGTTACTAGTTTGATTTTTCTAACAGTCAGAATGTTTCCTATTATCAACACTGGTTCATAGTATTTTTAGCTCATATACAGATAGTCTCTTCTAGTGCGTACGCCACAGATACCGTGTTTTGTGACTCTCGCTTGGAAAGATTTCAAGGTGACGTTGCTGGAGGGTGTAACTTTTCTAGATTAAGGGCAGCGCAGTGAATAATTGAAAGCTACCTGGCCTCTCCATTAAGATGTACCGCAGCGCTTTGCCCGAGGTTGCCAAAGCAGGGCAGTGGCTATTGGAATGGATTGAGGAAGAGATTGGAATCTCGTGTCATTACTGCTGTTTGATGGAAACGAGCCCAACAAATGGACGAAAATAGGCTTCCTTTTCTAAAATAAATTTGTCTTTGTCTAATTTCTATCTATTGTCCTGTTCTTCCAATGTAGTCCTGAGAAAATAGTGAGATAAATCACTGGTTTAGACATATTCTCTTCGTAGACTACGAGAAAGATTTTCACTGAGTTATGTGATACAAATTACAAAATATATTGTGACAAATGACAAGTCTGTTTACATTATATCTCACTTTGTTTCTTCTAAAACTGCTAACGAAACGCTAAAACTATTACAAAGGTTACTTATTTTAGTACAGAATCACTGAATTCACAACTATTATGTTGTACCGTAACTTGCAACTCAAGCTCTTCTGTGTATAAGTCCTTGACACTGCTGATCTTCTACGAAACACTCATCATACTATTCTGGTATTAAAAATGGTAGGCCCAAAAAAGCATCCAATAATGTGTTGCCTTCCTTATCTTCGTTGTGTTTTCCAGTGATGTCGCTTGACATGTGTGACTAGAGCAATAACAGAAGCTATACTGAATCGGCTCTCCGGCCGAGCTAATTAGCAGAGAACCAATTCTCTATACAGATATCAGCGGCACGGAATTCATGACGAGCTTACCCAAAGCTCTCTTTCCAATCGCCCGATAATTCATTTTTTGTAATCTTTTTGCTATCATTGTGGTAATATGATCCACTTCATTCTATTTTCTTCTATGTTATCATTAACTGAAAAGGGTTTTTAATCTAGTCTTATTGTTTTCGTTCCTTATTTTGTCCATTTTAGTACATACTTTTACATATCTCATGAACTTCATCTCTGTTCCCTGTTGTGTGATTTTTTCCTTTTTTGTTATCCTCCATCATTCCAGGGCATATATAAGAACATATTATAATACCATATTAATTAAATACCAATATGGAAAACCAGCATAAATAGTTTTACGCTTCTGGCTGTAACAGTAATAAAAATCTTTAAAGATAATTTTTAACAATTTATCACAAGTGGTCGAATTGATTATATGATATGTTGAGCAATTACAAAGTGTAGCAATAACCACATGTCATTTTTTAAATTGAATCCCTCCTCTCTCTCTCTCTCTCTCTCTCTCTCTCTCTCTCTCTTTCTCTCTCTCTCTCTATGGTCATCTCTACGCGGAATTAAGTTTGGAGCAGTGAAGGCAATTCCTATTAACTGGTTAACCTCCTCTCGTGTATCTCGCCGCGAGGATCTGATTATTTCTGGCTTACGTATTGCTGATTACGCCCGGTTACCTTTGTACCTGCTTCTCCTTGTCCGTTGTGTGACAAACTTCTGTCATTCCGTCATGTGTTTGTAGAGTGCATCCCTGGCATATCTTGCGAACTCTCTGCAACTGCCGGTCAATTTTGCAGAGGTTCTGGTGGATGATAAGTGACAACCACGCTGCTAAAATGTTTATCAAAGCTAAACTTCATCATCATTATACCTCTCTTTCATCCTGCAGAAAATTTGAACAGGTCTGATTAGAAAATAATTACCTACTTGTGGAGCCTTTTAATGCGAAAAATCTAAGTCGAGTAAAATGATTTGGAAGTAAATACAGGTCCTTGGGTCTTTAAGTTGTCACGTGATGAAAGAGTTTTAAGAACAAAAGTATAATATTTAACTGAGGTTCAAAGTAACTTTTGATCATAAAAACTAATTTTGTGAAAAGTTTAACCAAATTGCAGGTATGAAATGAAGTAAGCTGCGTTGTGTTGAAAGTCTCGCAGAGAAACGCAAGCTGATACGACCAGTGATGGTTTTCTCTGTAGAGGCTTGCCTAGAAGTAGACACATGACTGATGGGAACAATGGCCACTAGTAGAGGCTGTAACATTAAACTTCTATGGTTATACCTACCGTTAAGGGTGCAGATTGACGGGTATACTAAACAACCACTGTTTTAATGAGCTTCCAAAGCTTCCCCAGTAGCCAGCAAATTATAGTCATATTACTTTCTGTCTATATTGTGAATTCTAGCGCCATAGTGCTATAGGTTTCGTTTACCTAATAACGATTTGCCTTACGCTTCTAAAGGAATCTGCTGTAGTCTACTATTCTTGGGTTTTTTTAAAGTACCAATGATAAAATACTCAAATGCTCGATATCGAAATGTAATTTGAAATGTATGTTTTGGGACCTCCAGAATCTAGAAGGAACGATTTTTAAGAAAAAGGTCCGTGTGTGTGTGTGTGTGTGTGTGTGTGTGTGTGTGTGTGTGTGTGTGTGTGTGTGGTTTGTGTGTGTGCGCGTGCGCGCGAGAGAGAGAGAGAGAGAGAGAGAGAGAGAGAGAGCAGCGTAATACGAACAGTCAGATAAATACCAAACTTGGTATTAGTTGATCTTTCAAGGTGTGACAAAGATTTTCAAAAAAATTCGTCCACCACAGAAACCCTTTGCATGAAAGTTGTTTAAAAGTCTTTGATTTTCTGAAAAATTGCTCAAACGCTTTTGATTAAAATATATTTTTACGATACGTTGTTGACAAATGTAATGTATCTATATCTTATATTTTCTGAGAATGTCCGCAAAATGCGTCTGCGGTCTGGATAAGTTTTGTATAACTGGTAAACCATAAGAGATAGACCACATCTTACTATACAGAAATGTGGATCTTAAAACATACAATGTGTCCAATGTATTTTTGTGTTGAGTGCATCATGTTGGAGATATTCCTCGATATTTCTCTGAATTTTGCAATACTTATACTTTTATCAAATGGAAAAATCTTTTGGTCATGCAAAGAGAACGGAATTTCAAAGCCTTCACAGAGCAAATAGCTCTTAAAGCATTTGACTATCACTTAAAGTGTTCTGTAATCCAATATTCCCTTCGTACTTCCAAGCAAGCTAGCAACAAGTTAATCTCTGCAAATGTTTATCTCAGCCAACACGAAAAAAATAAGAGGAAGTGTTTGTAAGAATAGTTCGCACAAGAGTAGAGAAGGTCATGTGAGTGAAACACATCCGATTTTATTAGCACTGCAGAAAATGCAGTTTTATTGAAGGTTTTAAAAATACAACTTACGGCACGCCGCACGGGTAGCAACAGAGAAAGGGAGGGGGATATTCAGAGGATAGAGGAGAGACAGGGCTAGAGAAAAAAATCTGTTTACCTAGTTAGAGGAAAAAAACTTGGTACCAATAGAAGTGACAGGGAAGTAAATGAAAGTTTGGTGTGTTGTTGGTTAAATTTTGCAGGATTCTGCTTTTTGCCTCTGGTGCTGAACATAAGGAGAGTTTCTCAGTTTTCAGCATACGGGGACTCTTCTGGCGCACTCTTCAGTCATCATCTTTTTCTAGAGTGCTTAGGGCTGGCGCGCACGGCCATCATTAAAGCCGGTGTAATGAAGTCGCAAACTTAAAGCCGATATCGCAAGAGAAATAATACTTTCAGGCCTGCACTAAACTAGGCTAGACATTGATCGATGTGCTCCTTAAGTTGTTGACGACGTCACGTATTGGCGAAAGGGCAATATCCAGGCTCTGTTTCAAAGGGTTACACAATATTTCACAGCCGTCTCAAAATAGACTGCTTTATATAGCGCTTTATCGTAGCACTGTATCTTCTAGTTATATCGGAAAATAATCTACATGGAGGCAACCTTATTATTGAGCGGTTGAACCGTTTACCTATCACCAAGGGTTCGATCCCAGGCACCCGCATGTGGTATTCGTGATGGAGGAAGCGGCGTCAGGCCGGGTTTTCTCCGAGTTCTCCGGTTTCATCTGCCACTCTTTCCGCCAATTGCTCATCACCTTTCCATTTATCTTTATTTATCTTCCTCACTCTTACCTGGTGCTTGGCTGACCGTCCGCCTCCAGATCTTCACTCTGTCCGGTCCAGAGGTTCGTGTGCTCCTCGACAGGTGTCTGACTCTAGGCACTGACTTGTAAGTCCTAGGGGGTGGAAGTCCTACATAAAAAGAGGGTAATCAGGTGGAGAAAGGACCTTTGAAGGAAGCGTAACAAATTTCGTAATAGTCATATCGGGGCCTGTCCTTTGGAATGGAGTTAAGTCGTTTTACAGTGGAGTTTTGGGTTTCTGGACTTTTGTACATTAAAATCATACACAATCGCACTCTCATTCATACTCCAGACTCTGGGGAGGATGGGAAATAATATTGGCTAAAGAAAAATCCTCACTCCCCAGCCATAAATCGAACCCACAGCATGTAGGTGTTTTACCTATTGAGCTATAGGGCCATCCCTATCCTTCCTTTGTTCAAGCGATAGTTTGGCTAGTTAATGATTCAGCTAAGACAAATTATGGTCCAAATCGTATGGGATATGCGCTTTAAAGGCATTACTGGCATCGAGTAATGAATGAGTGACCCTTACGTGGGCGCACTTGCTGTGCGGATAAGTAACAACCGCCCTCTGTTCGTTATGAATTCAGCTGATGATGCTGGTCTTAAACGTTATTATGACGTCATTAATTGAGGAGTCAGTGACATTCCACGCTATTTGCTTTACGACCTCGTTATTCACTGAAGTAGTGGAGGGTTTTAATCTAGCTTTACATAACCATGTTTTGAAGACAACTTCAATACTCGTGTGTTTACTAAGTACCTCCAGAATATTACATTTGATATTCAAAACTACGTGTACTAGTAGTAAGAGGACAAAGATACCCGAACTTCAGATTTATTCGGCCTTTACCGCCAGTCAGGGATAAATAAATGACGTCATTAATTCATTATTAGTTCAACAAAACTGCTTGTCTGAAAGAAGTGTGAAGGTGAACCTCGGACCACAGACGTTGCCTACTACGTAACAGGTTACGAACTGTGACGGTTCAGAACTGTCTTTCATTAGGACGTTTTGTGCATTCTTTGCACAAAAGATGGAAGTGAACACTGATCACAAAATTCGCATGATTGAATCTTACTTCTCGACTGGAAGGATACAAGGGGGACTCTATTTTTAGGTCTTTCGCCACATATCGTCTTCACGGATGTCCTATAGGGACACAACAGGCCCTGTTAGCCTATACATTAGTCATGCTTCATTGTTTGGAGGTCCTCTCCATTTCACACTCCTATTTGTCTGTAAGATTTTAATTTCAGCTGTTATAATTTTGTCTATGTATTTCTTGTTATCCCTTCCTTCGACACACGGAGTAATATTGGACAGTTGACCTATTTATTATACCATACTTGTGATTGTTTTTACGAATAATTAGAAATTCACACCTTTCATTCATTACTTCATTGCATAATAAGCTTGTATCTAACATTAGTAACTCTTGTTATACTGTTTTGTTTCCTGTTGCTAATTATTTTCTGTTATCATACACACCTACGTTCGATACGTAGTTTGCTTTCCTCTGAACCAAGAAAAGTGTGTGAGAGAGAGAGAACAACTAAGAAAATGAAAATTCGAAACCTACCAAGTCTCCTATTTGAATCAGAAACTGTTTTAGGCTGTAAAATCAGAATTGTATAAAACTATCAATAGTTCAATAAATGTTCAACTATTTTCATATCTTATTATATATATAGCATTGTACACGTCTGAAAAATAATTCACAAAACTAGGCGCCGATATGGTCTTAACTTCTTGAAACAAGAAATCGTGTACCTAATGTACGTGTTCTGTTTTATTTGGAAAATTTTTTATTAAAATTGCTAGATCTAGTAACTTCCAGCTATAATTGGTAACAACTGGTTGTATCCAAATGATTTCTTTAATTTCAGCTGGCTATAATGTTTTAATGATGGAACTCATGGAGTGTTTTTGTTGCAGGTAAGCTTGGAAAGCCATGACGTTTTTTGCACTTACATTCCGCTTGGTTCTGTGGTCCTGCGATTGTCGACACCACCAGATATTAGATGTTCTTTTTAAGGTAAGTGCAGAATGTAATCATCTTGTACCAATATGGCAGCCTACTGTTAATATCACCCATGCGTGCTGGTTCGGCTACCTGGACAAAAGTCAACTTGCTGTTGTTCCTTCCGTGCCTTACAGTCACTCGCGCTGCAGTTATAATAATTGTGGATGGTGTGAGACCAAAAGCGAGGGAAGTAACATCTGCACCTTCATCAGCTTAAGCTTGACCTATTACAGTAAGAATTTAATTGTGCTCCACGAGCACAAACACTGCTGTTTATACAAAGCAATATAACAATATTGTAATAAATTCTGTCGTTCCCGAGTTCTATAGTTTCACACAAAGAAAATGCAGGTGTTGAAAAACGTGCTTTGAAAATTTAATAACTATATTAGTGATACAAAATATAGGTACCTGTTAATCCAACAAATAATGTCTCCTCAAAACTAATAATACACAAAATATGCTTTATAAGTAGGTTTTAAATTCAGAACATCTCCATTTGTATGTAGAACAATCAAATCCAAGTAGGTATGATTTCTTCAATACATACATTCACAACTGCAGATACACTTAAAATAGGAAACCGCGTATTCGTATTTTGTACGTTCATTCTTTAGTCCATATTGTTCAAAAGCAATTCTCGTCGCTAGGGAGCGAACCTCCATACAGGGAACGAAAGGTTGCGGAGTTTGGACCCCAGGAAGTGGGAGGGATCAGCCTGTCACATGACTACTGCACAGAGTAGGCTAGGAACGGTCGACGCACGAAAGTAGATAAAGTTGTTGCAGAACTTAAATTCAATGCTCTCCCAATTAGGAGCAAAATATTCAGGCCCAAATTACTGTACAAATTCAGCAATTAGTGAATATTTCGATTTTCGTGTTGCAGACATTTTAGTGTGTGGAAACTAGTGAACACATTCGAGAGACACTATGCACTGTAGGCAGTGTGTTTATATCTGTCACTGTACTCGCGCAATGATGTCACGCCTGTGACCATGTGGTAGGTAACTTGCGATCGCCTCATTTCGGGATACTGTACAAAGGTTCGAAGCCTATTCATCACGCCTATTCATCTTCTTAGTTTATTAAAGAGGTAAAAATTAAGATCGGTAGCGAATTTGAAGTGATCTGGTGCATAGTTTTAATTATTTTAATAATCTACTAAAATAAATTGTTATATTTAAAAAGTCAATCGCAGAATAATATTTAAATAATTATCTGAAACTTTTAATACACCCTTATAGCGTATAGATGAAAGCTTCCATTTAGAATATTTTGCCATAATTTTAAGGCCTGGAAAAAATCTTACCATTTTACAATATTCAATATTGTTTACTTTTTAAAACTTTGGTACTCTATTTTGCAGTAAGTAATGCAGAGGTTTTTATGCCCATAGTAAACTTTATGCACAACATTCATGTTAACATATATCAGCACCAACTCCTACTTGATAATGTGTTTTCATTCACTACCACATTAGGAACGAAATTTAAACGTAAAAAAATCAGAAAAGAAATTAATTGAATTGCTGCTCTAAACTCAGTAGGTGGTCGTAACCTATTGCCAAGCAGCACCTTTGTAGGACATTCAAAAATGCCCTAGCATGAGAAAATAATTGTTCTTGTGAGAATCCAAAGTTTGAATTCTTGATAATTTTTTTGTTAAAAACTCTTTAGGATCCCCCTTAATTATTTGAGAATTAATTTTAAAATGTACATCAAATTGAATGTAAATATAATTCCCTGATTGGTGTATTAAAATTTCAAATGAATTGAACTGAAAATGTTGGATTATAGAAATGTATGACTCAATAAGCACTGAAATAGTCGTATCTTAGCAGTGCACGTAATGAGAAAGCTGCCATATAATGATTATAATTAAGAAAATGAAGGTGATTTCTGAGGCAGCACGTCAGGGTATTTTTGTCTTGGGTTTGGGGCCAAGCTGAATAAGGATCCTGGGAGAATTGCTGTGCACCTTCTCTCGTTTTGAATGTAAAACGCTAGGGGATGGGCGGGCAGGAAAGCTATCCAGTATTTGGCATCCGCAGTAGCCAGAAAGCACTTCACGAAATTGGATTGCAAGCAATTTAAGTGCTGGTTTATGCATGGAGACTCATTTTCATTCACGCTTCCTTGTACGTTGTTTATTCCAGAGAAAATATATCTACATTGTTTTCCACCACTTCCGTAGATATTGCAGCTAGAAAATGCACTGTAAAATGTAAGTGAAATTTTCCTACGTTCATAAGCCCACCTACGCCAAGTGCTGGAGGTAATTTTTAGTAGGTTGTAACGCTCTGGAATAAATTAGTTAACGGAAATGCTTGGTCCAAATTCAGTTTCGACTTATTTTACATGTCGAGATTAGCACATAATTTTAATTGAATTTATTGAGTACTAAAGCATCGGCCTGCCCTTAAACTTGGACTTTGGGCCTTCTCTCATTTAGCGTCCTCTAAGATTTCTTACATATATTCACATTTTCATGTGTGCTGTTGTGTATTTCTTTTGCACCACTTTTCTCCCTTCCTTTCTTTTCCTCTTCCGTAAAATTCTTTACTATTTTTGAACTATTTAGTTCATTCTAACCTTATTCTTTACAGCCCCCTTACTTCTTAACATAATTTTCTAGGCATATGCTAATAAAACCCTCTACCACAATGATTCAGTTTCATGTTTGTCCTTTATTATTTACTTCCACTTTCTTTCTGCACGTAACCTTGTTTTTCTCAATTGATTAATGAATTAATTTTTTGTTGGTCTAATCTTTTATTTACTTTGGCCCCAAAACTTCATTCCACCGTCCCTTCTAACCGTGACTACAGTTAACATCACTTGTTCTTTCTTACCCCTTTTCCTCTCTTTTCTTTAGTTGTCTGTATATTAGCACATTTTTATTAACTGACACCCACTTGCCGTTTATGTCATTTTTCCAAGTACGTGCAAAACTTTTAGTTCACCGTTCCAACTCATTTTACCCATTTACGTTTTTCCATTCAATATATGCATACACTTTGTCTTTTTTCTTCTTCTTTGCCCGGATTATTTTCACTTTTTGTTGCGTTATTTACCTCTCATTGGCAGCTGGAGACAAAATCACTAGTTAGTTCTTTGTTTAACATTGTTATCATAATTATCATACACAGAAGTGGATATTATCAAACTTAAGAACAGTTGAGCGACAAAAGTTCAATCTCGTGAACAGAGAAAGTAATTAAAGTGTTGCTTTGATTCTGACAATTTTCACGCCTCTCTGTATTCAGAGAAGTTGATGGACATAGTGTTTTTAAGATATTGAAATACACTGCCATGAATAGATTATGCATCACCTTTCATGTTTAGATCTGCTTCACCTAAATGAGAGCGTATGCGTTAACTTATTGCTTCATATAGTTTTACGTGATAGATTGCAATTTTTAACATGCATTTGTTTCATACAAAGTGAAAAATGCAGGTATATGTTGCGAAACGACAGGGTTCTGAAACCAGGAAAACCTTTATTAAAGAAATTAACGACATTCGGTTTCAGATGTTTAGCCACAAAGCAGAGTCAGTCTTATATGAAATCTTTTTTACATTAATGAAAACTCTAGGAACGTAAGTCGAATGTTGTTTTATTACATATTATTGTGTTCTTTTATATTTCAAACATTTTATAAATGTATTATTTTTCTGCTAGATGAAATAATTTTTATAGACTCAGCCATATAAGCT
>CM060970.1:74888758-74896258 GCA_030765045.1 Tenodera sinensis | reverse complement strand
TTATTGCTGATTTCCTTGTAGGTACAAGGGGAATATGGGAATGCAGTAGACTTTAGGTGATAGTCAAATCATTTAACACATTCAAATTTCGTTCTCTTTGCACGCTTAACATAACAAAACTGAATAACTATGCTCTATTTGACAAATATAAGTTTTCCAAAACTTACACAAATAACAAGCAATATCTCCGAAATGGTTCACTCCACAAAAACAAATTATTTAGACATCAATTGTGTGTTTTAGCGAGATCTAAAGTTTTTGTAGAGCAAGATTTGGTCTATCTCTAACGGTTTACGAGTTATACAAAAGTCGTCCAGAGTAAATACGACTACGGGGGCTATAGCCAGAAAATTCAAGATATACATTTCATTTGTCATAAAAATATCTCAAACATATGGCATTTTAATCAAGATCGTTAGGGCTTTTTCAAGAAAATCAAAATTTTCGAAAAATTTTCCATGTAAAGGGTAGTTTAGGGTGAAGCAATTTTCTTCAAAATTTTCGTGTCGCATCCTTGAAAAACATTAAACTTAAATACCAACTTTGGTTTTTAACTGACCTTTCGTTTTTGAGTTATGTTGTCTACAGACTGAGACACACACGGACCTTTTTCTAAAAATGCGTTTTTTTTATTCAGGGGGTCTCAAAACATATATTTCCGGTGCAATCTCGACATCGAATTTTTGGGTGGAATACAATACTTCCCCTACTTACCAGTAGAGAAAGCAAAAAGGAAGTGGGAGTCACAGAGGGAGAGAAAAGACTTTCTGTGTATTCCACAGCTAACAGTTTTTTGTTTTCATTGCACGCTCCACGGTTCTGGGTCTAGAAACGTCCAAGAGGAAAAGAAAACTAGGTTGTGAGGACGTTAATGCTCGACAACCATGTTTTTAACACCAGCAGAGCTCGCTTCAGCGCCTAATCAGATCTGCCAGCTGGTGTTCACGCCTTTTGGACACATCACCCGAACCTGGGCGGCTCTAGCAGATCGTTACCAACTATCTCCCATGCTCAAGTTTGCCAAGTTATCAGGGCGATGTGCCGTATTTTCTTCTAGATATCTTCTGGTCACAGAGAATATGTGAGAACCGCAGGTCTTAACTGAACTTGGAACAAGATAATGATATCGTTATATCCGTGGATCCATTCTGAGTAGGAGCATATATTCACATCTTTATTAATGAAAAGCCCAGGAGTAGTCTTACGATTCTACCAAAAGTTTAACGACCCCCATTGATATTCCAAATTTTTTTCTTCGAAGAACATTATTATAAATGCATAGCATATGCTTCAGACATAGATTGCACATGATTTTATACTTTATTGGGCCTCTTTTGGCTTTCAAATAGAGTAAATTTACTCTTTTGGGATACTCTTTACAATATTTCTACCTCTTGCACGGCAATGTTATTCCAAGATTCGGATAATGCCGCTCGAACTTCTCGGCGGCTTTTCGGCCTGGAGGCAGCTACTCCTCTACCTTCCGATCTCATATGGATATAACTACCATAGTTCTATCCTCTCGGGGCCATGCAACCCTTGGACTACCACTTCGCTCTAAGGTCTGAAAATTTGCCGATTTTCGTGTATTTTTTTATTGTCTGTGCTACACATGTTTTGGTTATCCCTAGTTGAATTGCAATATCTCTGTATAGCTTGCTGCACTGATGCAAACCAATCGCCAGCCATTTAATATCCTTCTTTACGTTTTCTACCCATTTTTACTTTCTCTACTGGTAAGTACGGGAAGTATTGTATTCCACCCAAAAAGTCGATGCCGAGATTTCACCGTATGTTTTGAGACCCTCTGAATCCAAACAAAGCATTTTTAGAAAAATGTGTGTGTGTGTGTGTGTGTGTGTGTGTGTGTGTGTGTGTGTGTGTGTGTGTGTGTGTGTGTGTGTGTGTGTGTGTGTGTGTGTGTGTGTGTGTGTGTGTGTGTGTGTGTGTGTGTGTGTGTGTGTGTGTGTGTGTGTGTGTGTGTGTGTGTGTCAGTCTTAGGACAGCATAGCTCAAAAACGAAAATTCGGTTAAAAGCCAACGTTAGTATTTAAGTTAAATGTTTTTCAAGGAATACGACACGAAGATTTTGAAGAAAATTGCTTCACCCTAAACTACCCTTTACATGGAAAACTTTTCAAAAATTTTGATTTTCTTGAAAATGGCTAACGATTTTGATTAAAATGTAATATGTTTGAGATATTTTTATGAGAAATGAAATGCATATCTTGCATTTTCTGGCTATAACTCTGGATAACTTTTGCATAACTGGTAAACCATAAGAAATAGACCAAATCTTAGTATACAAAAACGTAAATTTTTCTAAAATGCACAATTTATATCTAAATAATGTATGTAGGTACATTATTATATATTTAGAGTGAACCATTTCGGAGATATTCCTTGTGCAAAGAGGACGAACTTTGAAAGCTTTAAAAGCTTCAACTATCGCTCTAAGTTCACTGTATTCCCATATTCTCCTTGTACCTACAAGAAGATAAACAATAAAATAATTTCTGCAATTGTTCGAGGAAGGCGAAGAAGATATAGGCATAAGAGTTTGTAAGAATGCTCAGTACAAGAATAGAGAAAGTCATGTGAGTGTAACACATCAGATTTTTATTAGTAAGTCCACTTGCGCAGGAAAGAAATAGAAATAAGTCGTATAGTAGCACAAACTAGGAAAACAAATATATCGCATCAAAGAGGTCTAAAATGGCCAATGCTACAGAAGAGGTTATTTCACATGAATTATAAACTTCAATTGACTCTGTTTTCACTTTCTCTCGCATACCGAGTGGTTAGAGGGTTGTATTCCACTCTAATATTCAGCAGCGTGATTTCAAAGAAAACGTAGGTTTTCGTGCGTCTGATTAAAAACTCCTTAAACAGAACAGTGTGTGTGTGTGTGTGTGTGTGTGTGTGTGTGTGTGTGTGTGTGTGTGTGTGTGTGTGTGTGAGAGAGAGAGAGAGAGAGAGAGAGAGAGAGAGAGGATGGGGGGAGGGAGTTTATATGATTGTAGTGGTTTTTAAATCCAGTATAATTTCAACTAATTGTAACTACCCTTTTCAAAGAAGATTCTTCACATTTCCAATCCAAAATGGCTCTAACGAATATGATCAAAATACCACATGCTTATGTGTCTACACCGCGAATCAAGTACATACCTGAAAATTTCTTGGAATAATCGATTAGCCCTTCATTTGAAAGAAGTTTTATATGCCTTGTAAACCATCAAAACAAAACGTACCTTACCAAAAATGTAGATGTGCACACAATTGACGTTTTTGTTGGCATCAGCCATTTTCGATATCCGTTATTATTTTGTATTTCCCTTATATGGCGTTCAAAGCGTTACTGCATCAGTTCCCTCGTTTCGGGATGGAATCAAACCAGTTTTAAGAAAGATACTTTATTTATGTTTAGTACAAACGCACTAGTTTTGTTACAATGGCGGACATTTTATGTAACTAACTCTGCCTAACTTTTCTTAGCAACCAACTAAAGAAAAGAACTAAAAGCTACAGGCATATGTTACCAACTGCTACCAAAAGTCGCTAAACTATTTACATTCGCCGACACCCTCTCTACCCATCCTACCTTCAACGAAACTGTATCTACAAATTAACATAAAGTAGGTAGAGAAATCATCTTTTGTCAGAATAATTTGTAGAAATTATATGAAAATAAACGATAGTGGAAAGGTTACATAAATGTAAGAAGATTTTTTTTAAGAAAATAGTTACTTCGTTTCTTCTAATGATATTGCCTATATGCAAACGCTCTGGTGATGCCAAGATCATTAACAACAGCGAACCTGTATTGCGTTATTCCTTTGAGACAGGACTGCCAACATTGATGGCTCTTGTGAAGGTAAACAAGGCTACCACTAGTGTACTTTACGACGCGTAGCTATAAATATGTTGCCATTAGTACGCATAGCTCCATTTTGCTCATGTTTGCAGCAGGTAATTAATGGATCTGAACTGTGGGCTATCAACCATTATACGTACCCCTAGTCAATCTGGAGGTGTTTGCTTCTAGGCACGTATGTTAAGTCTGCCATTCTAGCTGTTTGTAAACCAAGATATTGCTGGAAAGCAGTAAATTATAGTTTACATCCATAATGCGTTTACTACGAGCTATAATTCATTTTTGGGAAATCAGTTTGCTTGTTGAATCGTTGTGCTCCGTGGAGTAATGTTTGCCATTGATCCTAACCTCACAAATTTGCATTGATCAATTTAATAGTCTTTTGGAATTGTAATGAGGATTCATACACATTTTGTGGTACTTTCACTGTTTGCCCGAGACACTTACGGGAATCGTGTGGCAGTGGACGCCTTTTTTACGACTTTTTGAGGTGACTCAAAGTATTGGAGATTTTTACTACGGATATGCTAAAATAGTAATTTCTATAGCATTAAACTATAGTTTTAAAGTAAGACCTCTCGCTAAATTGTCAATATAGCCCTATTCTATTACGACACTAATACTGAGTGCTATGATAGGCCAAACCTTATCTGTAAGACTATTTTCAAAAATGCTGCTTCTTCACTGCACCGCAACAAAATGCAACGCTTTGTTTAGTGGGGTATAAAATTTGATTGCATTACTAGTGACCTCTAGCAATAAACAGCAGGAACCAAAGAGCATTAAATTGGTGCGAACGTTTAGTAATGGATGTCGTGAATTGTGAAGTCAGTCTCCCTTGTAAATTATTTACGGTCTTATTCGCACTTTATGGCTGCGGGATATATTTCACCTATTTTATGGCAGGTGTTGGTTTAGTTCCGGTAATAATTTTTTATCAGCGCATGAGGCAGACGAAAACGCTACTTTCAAGTTCCTCAAGGATTCTCATACAATAGAATTCCTGTTTATTAGGTTAATGTTTGTATATTCATTGAATTGAACCTTTTAGGCATTCTAAATGTCATGTCGCAAAATTAAACGGGTTTCAACTATAGAAAGTGGTTATCATGAGGAAGGAATTTAAATACTGCACAATGGGTCTCTGTAGACAAAACAAGAATATAAGGAAAAAGACAAGAGACATGATCTTCCGATATGACCTAACCGGTTAAAGAACGTTAAACAGGTAGCTATTGAATTTCATCTGCTCACATTTGGCGCATCCCGACTTTAGTATTTAAAAATAAATAGGAATAACAATGCATAGTGTACGTTTGCGAAGCGTTTCTGAGTATTTTCTGAACCCATTTGCGAAATACCACCTGAGCTAATGGTTTTCTTCGCTTTTCTTCGAAAAGACCGTACACTGATGGTCTTTTCGTTCGCACAGAACTCGCTGATCCAATTCTCTGAAATGTTTTTTATAAAATCAGTTATCTTTTCCGTTTATAGTTTTGACCTCAAGATATAAGACCATTTTTACACCCAGTGCAGTTATTTTATTCTGATCGAGTGGTTCCATTTTCATCAAAGCATGGTTATCAATATATTTCATCATTTGTATTCTAATTAAAAGCCCACAGAATTTGTATAGTCCTCTTCGCTTTAAATTACTGTTATGGGGCTGTAATATTGTTTTAATTAATATGTAACTGTTGGGCGAAACGTGTGTGTATGTATACGTTTGGATGGAGATGGTTTGTGGAAGAAAATGAAATTTTATCTCGTTAGTTTTCCCTGCAATTATGTGGTTCATGATTGTTTTTCGATGAAAGAGGGGGCTTGTTTTCATTCTATCTTAATCCTGCAATGGAATTTGTTGGCCCTCCTATAGCTGTATAGGATTGGAGGCATCATAACAACTCAAAACGTACGTCATTATAATTCTGTCATGTCTCTAATGTATCAGATAATGGAGATTTGAACTTGTTCAAGCTTTAATAATGCATATACGCATAATGTGCGCCGCAAGAACTAATCTACTAATAAATCCGGCATAATGTACATAGTTACATTAATTTACCGTCGAGTATGTATGTGCCTTTATAAAAGCCTTAAAATTTACTGTTGTAACTTGTCAAGTTTGAAGTGTTGTCCAGTGTGAGAGTATAAAAGAGTTTCAGAATGCCCAGGAATTGTGCAGCCGTGACAGAAATATTGATGTATTTGTTTACAAATTTAGGGAAAGCGCCTGGAACAGATTTTTTGTACAAAATAATCTAATTCATAAGCTTCCTCTTCGTAAGGGTAGAAACAAATTGAACTTCATAATTTTTAATAACCTTTTATTACATTCTGTACCACATAGGCATTTCATTCCTTCCAAAAGCTAATTTTTGAGATTTCGGAAACACTCGCTGACTCCAGAATGCATTTGTCTCGCTTTAAAAGAATTGTAAAAACCAAATCCACGGAAGAAAAGTTTTAACTTTAATACAGTTTACGTGTTTTGGCTTTTTTCTTTTTTAATAAATATTTTAACTCTTCTCCTTTCTCTACTAGTATAGGTAGTAAGTAGAGGAAGTTGTGTTCCATCCAAAAGTTTGATACTGAAATTTCATTGGAAATGCAGTTTTTGAGACTCCGTGAATTAAAAAAGAAAAAAAAAATAGTAAGCGTCCGTGTGTGTGTGTGTGTGTGTGTGTGTGTGTGTGTGTGTGTGTGTGTGTGCGTGCGTGTGCGTGCGTGTGCGTCTAAGTCTATGAACAGCAGAACTCGAGAAAAGTCGGTTGGTTAAATACAAAATGTATATTGAACTTCATCTTTCAAGGATGCGATACGAAAATTCCAACATTCTTTACAAAAAGTTGTCAAACATTTTTATTTTCTCAAAAACGACTCTAACGATTGTAATTAAAGTAGTTATAATGTTTAAGACATTTTCATGATAAATACATTATACAACACGCGTTCAGAATAAAGAGAACGTGAAAAAAGTGAAAGTTCAAGGTATAGGTAGATTTTATTTATCATTAACATGGATATTTTAAAGAATCATCAGCGCCATTTCAGAAAATAAAATAGAGCGAAATAGTTACCGTGTAACAGTAGTTTGTAACATTTTCTTGAAAATCTTCCTGTCGCAGTTTTTGAAAATGTTGAACTAATATCAAGTTTGGCATTTATCATCCATTTGGTTTTTGAGGTCCTTTACACCCACGCGCGCGCGCGCGCATACACACACACACACACACACACACACACACACACACACACACACACACACACACACACACACACACACACACACACACACACAGTAGATAAAGGCAAACATGAAAGTAAAAAGTGGGCTCAAAAGCCTCAAATGGAAATATCGTCCGTTCTGGCAAACCTCTTGTCGTTCATTTAAACTAAGCATTTAGTCGATTCAAGGCCTGAAAATAAATATAGTTGCGTACTAAACGCTTCTGTGCTTCCTTTCGAACAAAAATGTCTTGCAGAAATGCAGAAACCTTTTTCAGAAACAGATCACAGTGGTATGCAGAACGTTTTCTGCAACGCGGTGTTGATCTGTGAAAAGGGGTTGAAAGGAAGTAGGAGTTAGAAACCGAATAAAGATTACTGGAAGGGGTGAGTTTTTC